>ML058498.1:1767803-2034843 GCA_003013855.2 Liriodendron chinense | reverse complement strand
TTAAATTGTGGTCTCCAAAATTAGGTCCCTTAATGTATGCTGTTTGCAGATGACATGGGGTTGGTCAATCGGACCGGAGGTGGAAAATGCTAAACTGGAGGTTTGGAGGAAAGTTCTAGATTTTACAGGCTTAAAAATTAGCAGAATCAAGACGAAGCATTTGGAATGCAACTTTAGTAGGAATAATTATAAAGGTCAAGCATTAGTTTAAATTGTTTGTCAAGAGATTCCCTAAAGCAAATTGTTTTGTTAACTGCACCCATGGTTCAATAAAGAGGAATTATTGACAACCTGTGCACTAGGACATGAATTGCATCCTTGTGTGCCCATTCTATACAAGTAGGGCTGTGGTTCGGTGATCCATACCATTGATATGACCGTATCTAGTCTAGATAGGGGATGCACCAAAGATGTCAAGTTAGAATTCCCTAGCCATCCAATCTTTGGCCTTTTCTCAACCCTCACTTCTTTCCTAACTGCCAATTTGTGCCATTGATCAATGGGTTTGGATTTTCCAATCTGAAGATTTTTACCAACCGCACATCCATAATAATCCCATTTGGTTAGCAAAATCTATTGCCAAACCATGGAATCCATTTTGTATGGGATGCGCACATCATCATGTCAAATCACCACTTTCTCTAAAAGGTCGAGCTGTTAGAGGATGGGCGTATCAATGTATATCAAGGGACTCTAACACTCCCCCGCACGTGCGGGGTGGAACTCCGCACGGGAACATATTGGGCAAGGGTGGAGGGACACTCATAACTCACACCATAAATGGCCCCCCGTGAGAGAATATAGTACTGGTGGCATATTTGCTACTTCCGGGATTTGAACACAAGACCTTCCGCTCAGATACCATGTCAAATCACCACTTTCTCTAAAAGCTTGAGCTGCTAAAGGATGGCGTATCAATATATCAAGGGACTCTAAACATCACACTTCATCTAAGTGCATCATGACCAAAATTCCTCTTCAAACAGAGGGTGCGTGGAGCCCATGAACCTTTGGAGTACAATTTTTTTTTTTGGGGGGCGGGGGGGCGAGGGATGACAACATAACTTCATTAGAAAGATGAGAAAAAAAAAGAGGTGAAGACGAGCAATCTACATTCCAGGAATTATAAAAAATAAAGACCAAAGAATCAAAACATACAAGGGGCTGTTTGGTTGGGAGTAAAATGGAAATGGGGGGAATTGAGGGGAAATGGAGGTAAATGGCATTTGAAGTGTGTTTGGATGGGAGTAAATGAGCATGTAATGAAATCCTCTCTTGGAGAGGATTTGGAGGTAATGGGTGAAATGCCTTTTTGAGTTTTCCTTGGAGAGTCACATGAGTAAACAAAATGCCGCTGTGCGCGTCCGCGATATGTGTGGCACACTAATGATACTCCGAAACAATCCAATTACTAGCTACATGACTAAAATCACACCAATAAAATGACCCAAAGCATCTAAAGGCTGGCCATCTAAATTGACAGTTAAAAAAATTGGCAATTTGCTTTTGTAACCTTACGTTGTGGCACACTTGAGGCTCAAAAGTTCCTCATTTTTTGCTAAAGTATATATTTCAATGGGTTATTACAATCATTTAGTTAAATATCACATATGTACAATAATTTGAGATATTAAGGGCCTATTGGTGTCAGTATATTAGAAGGTATTAGATAGATGTTGAATGAAAATACCACCCCACACCTGTTTGTTTTCTCCATCCGGTATTGGCTTGTATGCTTTGGAACGTGAGTCCTATACCATTGCTTTCAGGAAAGGAATATGAGGAATCCCTCTCAGATTTTGGCACTGTAATGAGAGATTTCCCAAATACTGAGTCTATCCCGCCCCTCGCACCTTGTGAATTCACATGTGTTGATTGTCAGCAAGTTATGTGGGTCCCACCATGATGTATGGGATATATCCACACCATCCATTCCATTTTTCAAGATCATTTTAGGGCATGGGCCCAAAAATCATGTAGATCCAAAGCTCAAGTGAACCACACCACAGAAAGCAATGGGGATTGAACGCCTACCATTGAAAACTTTCTTGGGGACCACGTAAGTTTTGATCACGCTGATATTTGTGTTTTCCCTTCATCGAAGTCTGTATGACCCTTATGAACAGGTTGGATGGAAAATAAACATCATTGTAGGCCCTAGGAAGGTTTCAAAGGTGGGCATCATTGTCCCCACTGCTTTATGCAGTGTGGTCCATGTAAGCTCTGGACATGCCTCATTTTTTGGCCCATGACATAAAATGATGTCACAAAATGGATGGACAGTGCGGATATAACACATACATCATGGTGGGGTCCACAAAACTTGGTAACGTCAACACACTAGGAAGGTTGGTGGTGTGTGACATTTTCAAACAATGTACTTCCAAAGATGTGGGTTCACCCCAAATGTAGTTTCAAAGTAAAACCTAGAATTTAGGGTTTTCAACAGTTACATTCCAAACATGGAATACGTTGTCCTCTGAAACATGGGATTTCAAGACAATCCCTGACACCACAATAATCATTACAAGAAACCAATTCCATCCCACCAAATCCCACTTAATCCCACGCGCAAACAGGCCCTAAAGATAATATGAGATATAACATATGTTCCTATGAATATATTGAAAAACTACAACGCATTCCATTTCCTCCCATTTACTCCCATCCAAAAAATTTCAAATGCATTTCATTTACTCTCATCCAAACACAATCGAGTAACCCATTTACTCCCAATTCATTTACCTCCAATTTCATTTTCCATTTATCTCCATTTACAAGCTCCCAAACGAGCCCCAGTAGGAATGCTGGCAGAAGCCTTAAGGATCAAAGCCCAATAACTTCCAATCTAGCTTTCCAGTCCAGATCAGCGCAAGGATTTGATTGCGGAATCTCTCAAGTACAAGGTTATATTCAAAGAACTGCAATCAACTCCAAGCCCAGACCTTTTTAAACTTAGTGAAATGTCAAATGTTGGTGACTTCTTGTCTGAAGAAAAGGAAAAGATTTGGAATAAGATGGAGGATGGTTTTGCATTTTAGAAAGGAACAATGGGATGTGAAGGCTTGTTAACTTGCTGAAGATGGGCCCTAAATAAGAATGATTGGCCAAACAAGATTAATAAAGCGGAAGCCCCAAATAGATGGGACAGGCTATGATGATGATGATGACGACGATGATGAATTTTGTGAAATATACACAGTTCGTTACAAGTATTCCATGAAAGTTACTAGTACATCAGAAGCTGTAGAAGACCCTCAGGTGCCCATTTTCATTCCTTCAAGTAGGTCATAAGCATTATTGAAGGGAGTGTAGAAGTACCTCTCTATTGGTAGGGCTGTAAATGGGTCAGCGGACCCGATGGGGTACCCGGACCCAACCCATTTAGACCCAACCCATTTGTTAAATGGTACGGGTCTGGGTCCAAGAACAGACCCAGTTGCTAAATGGGTCTAGGTCTGGTTTCCTTTATATTAGGCCCGACCCGACCCGAACCGAACCCATTTAGTAAGTGGGCAGGTTTGGTCTATGTTTCAAGGGACCCGTCCAGCCCAGACCCGTCCAGACCCGGTTTTAAGCCTTGTAAAATGCTTGCATACTTGATCCAGACCCGGACCCATTAGACCCGACCCATTTATAAATGGGTCTGGGTGGATCTCTCTCTACCAGACCCGGACCCATTTATAAATGGGTCTGATGGGTTGACTCGGACCCGACTTGGACCCGCCCATTAGTAAAAGGGTCTAGGTCTAAAATTTGGACCCAGACCCGTTTAGTAAATGGGCGGGTCTGGTTTTGGCTAAACCCGCCCCGAACCCGACCATTTACAGCCCTATCTATTGGTACCCAATCACTTCTAGTTTCATATAGAATAGAAAAGGAAACGAAGACCTAGTTAAACAAGTGAAATGACATATTCAGATCTATTTGGTACAGACCATGAAAGAAAGGTTGCATGGAGGCATGTCATGAGTAGCGCTATCAACAAACAGGGCACCAAGTTGTCTTCAGCCTGGAATTTGAACTGGTCAGGTAGGGCCTATTGGGCTTGCCCTGTTCAAAATTTTGAGTTGGCTTGGACCAGGCCTTGCTAATTGACAGCCCCAGTCATGTGCACGAGAATTACCTTTTTTGTCTGAATGATCAGAGTACCTGTGTTGAATAAGTGAAATTATAGAGTTGGATCTATTTGGTACCGCACACATTACAAAAGAACAGGTTCCGTGGAGACATGTTATGGGAAGACTGTGAGAGCTCATAGAATCACCTGCCCCTGGATTCCCATTTGCATTGCTACAATCGGGTCTAAAATTACTCCACGAACTGGGCAACCCATAAGGTACGCTGGAAATTCAAGAAAAGGCAGAAAATCATATGCGAGAACATAGAAGAACTGAAAAGAAAAAAGAAACGAATAATCCTCCTGACAAGCAAAACCATTGAGATGCTATATAATCAAGAATTTCAAATAAGCGTGCATTTAGTTACAAGACTGCATTCAAATGTGCTATTGAGAGTTGCAATAGCTAGTTCATTGAAGTGGAAATCTACAAATTGTATTTCCCTTCTTATCATTCACAAAGAGGGGCTCGACTTCAAATTACAATTGCATTACTTTCAACTTGAACTTGGAAGATGTAAATGCAAATTGAGGGCTACTGTCAGCATGGATATCGGTAAGCTATTACAAGATGGTCATTTCCTCTCTATTTAACTACACATTTGATTCAATCATATCCATGGTTTGTAAAACGGTTTTTGCATATGGAATCAGTTCATGGCCATTACAGGGTCGTACCACCCTGTGTTGCCCCTGTATCAGGCTGTATCAGGCTGATACAGGCGATGCTGGTACATATCAGGCAATGGCGAGAGAAACACTCATAAGACAAATCAGAGGGAGGTTTCAATGTATTCACAGCACATCCGCATAAGGATAGCTCAAAATTTAAGATAAAATTTAAATATGTAAAAAAAAAAAATGCAAGAAATACAACCTTGTGCTACTGCTATCTATGCATCTGTGAAAATCATGAAGTTAATGAAATATGATACTATTCCAAAATCCCGCTTTCCACTATAAATGTTGAATACAAAAGACAGGTCAGACAATGAACTATTTCAATATGAAATAGAAATTACCAGTGAGAAGATGCCCTGCTTCATGAACAAGAACCCGACGCCTATATGGAGGCCATAAACATGAGATCTGAGCAAGACAGCTGCCACCTAGGAAAATTGCGTCTAGCATGGCTAGCCCCAATATGGCGGCTAGATTGGGTCTTATGTCTATTCCTTGAGAGAGTAGAAAGGATACTCCACCAAGAAAAGCAGCTAAGATGGCACTAGAGCTTCCAGAAAGACCCCACTTCTTTGGTGAAAGCTTAGAAGCTGCAAAAGAAACCACATGAAACATTTGACCCGGATTCAACCACATGAGAGCATGCACAACTTTGGTAGTGTTGATGTATCAAGAAACGCCATTAAATTTCTTGGAACTCTTTCAGGTTTGGAAGGAAGGAGGAACTGCACCTTCCAAACCAGACGAAGATTTCAAAACTGTTGGTGTCACATCTCTAGGTCCTTCTAAAACTGCAAAAGAGGAAATGAAAAGAAAAGAGATTTAAAGAAATAAAGATGGAAAATTAAGATGATAAAGAACTTCAATAAATGGAATAAACTAAATTGCCATATCAAGAGAATTATATTGAGTGACATAAACAATTTTATTTCAATGAACATTAACCACCTCCTGATCCACACCATAATCCTGCTTAGATTTGTTTGGCAACATCAGCCCTTTAGGGATCTATAGCAAATGAAATTTATCTTGTAAATCCAGTGACAGTCAACACCAGATCCCAAGTGGTGTTGCTTCTGTGGGAAGAAATTCTTCATGCATTGCTTGCCACCATTTTGGATCATACGGATTCATTGTTGTCAAAATCATGCTATTAGCATTTGCTATCTGATTCGTATGATTTATGTCATAACACCACATGATATGAATCATAGGTTCAAATTGCAAATCCCAACAAATCGTAACCGAATCATATGAATTGTTTCAAATCGTATGATTGTCATACTGAATTGCACAAATCATAAGATAAATGTGGGCTGTATAATGGGGCCCAATTTTAGATAAAAATCCATTTTTAACACATTTTTCTTAGTCTTTTGAGAGAGAGAGAGAGAGATTGTGGGGGGTGGGGGATTTGATATTCAGAAACACAAAACAAAGACATCACAATATCTTTTTCTTTGGTCAATAGAATTGAATTCCACTTTTTATAATGTGACTCTACAGTCAAAAGGTAAAATTATTTAAGGACTCTCGTCTGAATACCTTAACCTTACATAAGTTCTCGATTGCCAATATCATGTCAAGCATTACTTTTCTCGGTGCACATTGATGGGAAATGAATGATTGGTGACTCCTTAACTTTTTCTTATTTATTTATATCGAAAATAAGAAAAAAATCTTATGATTTGTGATTTGACACAATTCAAACCCTATTAAAATTTGTGAAAAGATAATGATTTTGACAACATTGGATACATTCATGAGAGAGACACTGATGCATGCAAGGCACACGCACACACACACGCGAGAGAGAGAGAGAGAGAGAGAGAGAGAGAGAGAGAGAGAGATAAGGTACACAAAATGTCCATTTTTTACTTTTAGGGGAGCAAGTGAAGTGGATGCAGCACCTGCCGAGGAGGGGAATAGATTTGGCAAGCATGAGGAGGGATGGAATATCACAGCATAATGCTTTTAATCACAGCTAACCGTAGTAGTTTTCTTTCCCATGGGTGTTGAATGGAAGATTGCCACCACATCATCAACATTTAATGGTACCAGGCAACCTACAAGAGGAGGGTTTCCGTTACTCCACAATAGAGGTGATGGCATCCTGATAACTACAATATCTGTGGTTGTTGTGAATGGATCTAGTACTTACTATCCCTCCTAACCATTGGATACCAAATAAAGGTACATGGATAACCCTTAGATATAGCTTGCCAAGATGAATATTGGAAACACGAGTAAAACTAACTAAAGTATGCAATGGTGGTAATTGAGCAGTTTGCCCAAATAGAACTTCATACTTGACTTCCCATTTAGATGTGGGGTAGGAAGCTTATCAATCAAGTAGGCTGTCATAAAAATAAATAAATAAATAAAAGCGCATAAGCATTTTCTTGGGCAAAAATATAGAGATGATGTGATTCAGTTTGTCAAAAGATAAAAGGCTTAATCCCAAACTCCACTTTCGGTAAAACCTTAGGTAAGGTGAGTGAGGTTGTGCCAACAACATGAATGGCAAAATCAATTTTTAAATGTGTCATTGGAATCTTAAGAGTTTCCTATAGATGTATTATAGTGACAGATCAAGAGAAGTGGGTTGACCTACCACGTGATGTGTAGCTCCTCTGTCATTTAAGGCGTGTTTGGTTTTCCAATTCCAACGTAAATGGCTTGGGTAATGATTACCTACTCTTGTAATTATATGGTGACATCAACTACATTTGACTCTCGATGAGATGTAATTCTTGTTGAAACAAACACCTTGAAATGATAACAATGGCTCATTTACTTTGAGTTACACAAGAAATTGGAAAACCAAACACCCCCTTATAGGGCTGTCAATGGGTACTTGGATCCATGGGTGACCAGAGGGACCCAACCTAACTTAAATGGGTCCGAGTCAAATTCTTGGACCCATTTTAAACAATCACGTTGGGTTCAAGTCCACCAATCGACCTAATTAAAAATCAGGTCAGACCTGGTCTCAGGTACTTGGTTAATCTGAATTAGGGTCAGGTCAGGTTGCATACCTGGTTAATGTTAATGGCAATAATAATATTGCATACATGTATATGTATATGAATATGTGGTCTCTCTCAACAAAAAAAAAAAATGTATGCAAATGTGTAGAAGTATGTTAATTATGGGGAGTTATTTGATAGCATGGTGGAATGTGATGGAGAATACTTGGGTATTCAAAGCTTTACACGTGGCATGCATCAACTCAAATAAAACCTCCCGAACTACGGGGCCCAATGTGGATAGGTCATCATCCCAAAAAAGGTTCATTGCCAGATCCATCCATGATGGCCACATGGTGGCTTAGACATGTGATCTGATCCATCCATCTTGTGTGACATACACTATTGAATACGTGCTAATTTAGCAATCTTGTTCCAGCAATCCATGGATTAAAGTTTCAAACATCCATTTTACCACAATAAAATGCAGCCAAGGCATTCAATAACAATAACAATGCTCGTAATGACCAACTTTGTGGCCATTATGATATGGCCTTTATGGCCCTATAAAAAAAAGAAGGGAGAAACTGTACTGGCCCATTACATGCCTCCTTTTTTTTCTTTTCTTTTTTTAGAACGCCAGTTACAGCCCTATATCACGTAACAGGTCGCACCATTACCGTTAAATAGCTGTGTTTAGTACGTTGATTGCAGCCCTGTAGTGTCTTCTTCTTCTTCTTCTTCTTTATTATGTTTCCTTGAGGATCGGTGTTTCAAATAGCGCTTGTAGCATAGCGTAGCCGTAGCGCTACATGGTGTAGCTAAATAGTGTAAATCGTAGCGTACACTATAGCTACATAGCGTGTAACGTTTGTAAAGTACACTACAATGTTTTTTTTTTGAAGAGTGATGAGAACATTTATTTTTATTTTACTTTTTTTTTAGTTTTGTTTGTTAAAAATAGTGTAGAACTCATATTAAAAAAAAATGTAAAGTTAAAACCAAACCATTCTTTATTTACTTTCACTTAAAATGGTGGCGATCCTTTGTTAAAGTTGGTGTGAAACTTTGATGCGGACATCAGTGGTGCACCCTTTAGAGTGTACCAGAGGAGGCGACGTCGCAGATCGAGTGTTGGAGCAGACGAGTTGGTGTGGATGGACGCCGGGCCCATTGGGCCCATTTTCCGACGCGTTACGAGTACACGAGATGCAGGATCTCGCAGGAGCATCATGACCACTGGACCATGGAGCGGATTTTACGTTTAGGCGCTTTTCTGTTTATTTCCTTGTTTCTAGGCGTTTTAGTGTCGTTATTTACTTTAGGCGTTTTTATGTTATTTCTTTGGTTTGCAGGCACTTTAGTGCACTTTTTTTATTATTTTCGTAGCTTATATATACTGTAAGAAACCCTATTTCGAATTATTAAATGAATAGAAAATTCGTGAGTTTCTTCCTCTTTGTTTGAGAGATTAGGATTTCAGGATTGGCCCTCGGGTGTTGAGGATTCCACCCCGGAGTTTCCGTTTTCTCTTCTCTCTTTCTTCAAGGTGCGAGGAAAGGTAAGCTTCTTTTGATTCCCAATTCGTACTTCATGAGAACCCATTGCTTTTCGACATCCCTCGTCCTTTTCTGAAACCCCCCCCCCCCCCCCCTTCTTTTTGGGTACGAAAAAAAAGAGGGATGCCTAGCCACGATAACCGGATCCAAACTTGACTGTGGACTGGTCTATGCTAGATCTGGGATATCCTCATACCCCCTAGATCCTCCCTATTTTACGATTTTACATGGTTTTATGCGAAGGGGCATGATCCAGGCGGACGGATCTCATCTTCGTGTTAAGATTTTAGTTTCCTCTGATTGAAAGTAACTAGTTTCGTAATTTTATTATTTGAATATCTTCCAACTGAATATTCATGCATCTAGGGTTAGACCATCGCATGCCCCTGCATCAAACTTACACGCTAAAAAACTTTTAAAACTAAATTTAAAAGAAAAAGGTTTCGAAAGAGGGTTTTCAAAAACCCCTCTTGTATAGATGACGCCTGTATTGTACTTAATACTCTTAACCCATGGGACTTTTATTTCTTTTCATACTTGTGAGTTGTGAATTGTGGTTTCAATTAAACATTACTAATTAAAGTAGTTTGATTCAAAAAAATTAAGGTGGTTAGCTTAGAAAGTTGTTGATGTGATAAATATTTGATTTGGTTTATCGCTTTATATATCGATTGGCTTTTGATAAATTATAATTAATAACTTATTTGAATATGCTTATACTTGAAAAAATGAATCATCTTTTAGGCATATATATATATATATATATATATATATATATATATATATATATATATATATATATATATATATATATATATATATATATATATATATATTCTTACTATTGATCATATTTTTCCTATATTTAAATTAAACAATAGAAGTATTTGTGTAGCTTATGCTACACGCTACAGAGGGCTAAACGCTACACAACACACTATCGCTATTGAAAACACTGTTGAGGATATATAGACTTATGAATGAAGTGCTGTTGTGGCAAACCAATGGTTGGAAATGCATATGTGAAATTGATAAGGTGTAGAAAGAAGATGACTCAAGAAGAAAACATAATCTAAAGAGGGAAAGAGGGATACTTACAAAAAGGTAGAGGAAAGAAGCCAAGTTGTTCTTTTAACTTCATATAAGAAAAGAAGAGTACATGGGATGCCTTCTATCAGCCCAATTATTGGGTTTATATAGGAAAGGGCAAATCATCCTGTGAAATATACACCATTGATTTATTCAAATCCTATACCTTGATCTATGAAATGTGTTCTTCTCTTTATTTGATAAACTCCAATTTCAGTTCCCTAACCTACTGTCTTCTATATGTATTCTTGGGTAACGGAACCAACAGAAAGAGAACAAAACAATGGAGGAAAATGAGACGAGTGAATGATCCCTATCATGTAATTACTAAATAGATATTCCTAACATTCATGTAAAAACAATCACAAAGTGCAATTCATTGATTACGCAGATAATCATACAATCACCAAGTTTCCAGTCACTTTATATGTATTTCAAGTTTGTAATACTCACAGAAGCATCCAAATTTTCGTTCAAGTTACTGAATTTCAAGTTCCTGAGAACGTGAACATTTGAACCCAACGAAACCCATCTGAGCAGTCCTTTTAACTAGGGGAAAATTCCTGTTTGGGACCCTGGGAAAACTTAGAAACAGTTTCCAGTCGTAAGCCGATTCCATCTTGTGTATTTTGTTCCTTGTCAGAGGTTGGCCTGCAAATTCTAGGGAAATGGATTCCGTCCCAATAGTCACATTTTTTATTTTTTATTTTTATAAATATTAACTACCTAGTAGAATTCGTATCTTCCTTCCCAGCACCTAAACACAATTTCTGGATTCCACAGAATTACATTCCCAATACCCAACCATGAGAAACAAAACTCTTTTTCAGGAATTTTGTTTCCTAGAAACAAATTCTTTAGTGATCGTTTGGCAACCTCGAAAAGTACGCTAGCAAGAAAAGTTGGAGATGTTTAGGAAAGAAGTCAGGCATTTGTTGAAAGATATTATGGCTACAACCCCGAGAAAATCAGGAACAATTTGTATCTCTTTTTTAGAGTTAGCTAGGTCCTCCTTGTCTCTACAAGAATTTAGTTCCTAGCAAACCTAGACAACATTCTCTCCCTTTCTTTATTTCCCTCCCTCTGTCTGCCCATGTGTGTTGACATCTGATTCATCAATCACATTCAAATCGTGATTTTAGGCCTTTTGATCAAATGTCAGCCCGACTCACAGCTTGAGACAGTCACATGACAGGCAACGATGGAGATGGACACACACCAAACATTGTGTGTGGGGACCATAAGATTGTCTAAAATGAACCGAAACCATAATTAGGTTCCTCCCACCAAGATGAAGGGGCATACCAAATATTTTGATGATTGAAAACTTATGTGGGCCACAACACTCGATTTTAAGGGTTTGCCCCTGATTTTACATAATATTTTCCTATCAAATGGCATAACTGAGTTTTTTATTTAGTTGATTTTTTGTTTGTAAAGTGGATATGAGGGGAGAAGCCTAATGGACAAAGTGGATTCAGAGCTCCTAGTGTTTTGAAGGAGAAAATAAGACCTAGATAGGCTTTAACAAACAACAAACAGGCTTGTTTTTTGCTACATTAACAGGTTCCAACAAACAACAGACCAACCTGGTTAGAACAACATCGGCCTAGCGAGAGAAGACCAGGACAAACCTGACTAGACAGGCTATCCAGGCTTAACTTTTGATGCAAACGGGCCCTTAAGTAGTGGCACATTCTGATATTTGGGGCCCTAGCAAAAGGCTAATTCATAAATTCTAGGGAAATGGATTCTCTCCCAACTGTCACTCTTTTTTCTTTTTTCTTTTTAATAAATAGTCTTCCCACTACACAAACACAGCTTCTGAATTCCACAGAATTACATTCCCAGTACCCAAACATGACTAACAGAATCTCCTTCTCAAGGTTGCCAAAGGACCCCTTAGGCCCTTTTGATTCCAGGGAGCCAAACAACCCCTTAAAATTTCCCAAAACCCAACTAAATAATCATCCAAATACTAATAAAAATGTCGAGCTTCTATTCAAATCATTTGTATTTCAACATTTATCACATAAACAAATTCTCGTTCAAATTAGTCAAATTCCAGGCCTTCAAATTAATCATTTTGTGCAAGAAGGACGTCCTATTGCATTTCTTAGCAAAGCGTTAACAGGCAAGACCCTTGCACTTTCTACATATGAAAGGGAGATGCTCACAATTGTTTATGCAGTTACCAAGTGGCGCCCACATCTTCTTGGCCGACGATTTCAAATACAAACAGACCATCGCATTCTGCAATTTTTTCTCAATCAGCGGGTGTCTTCTCTTGAACAACAAAAATGGGTGTCCAAACTTCTTGGTTTTGATTATGAGATTGTATATCGAAAAGGGAAAGAAAATGTAGCAGCGGATGCTCTCTCACGTCACTTATCTAATGGGTCCATGGCTGCCATATCAATGCCCCAATTTTCCTTCTTCAATGCCATTCAAGACGAGTGCTTAAAGAGCTCCGAGATACAGAGGATTATACAACAGCACCAAGCCAACCCTGCTGTTGCGCCAGGTTATTCTTTGCATGATTCCTGGTTGTTCTATAAAGTGAGATAAGTCCTACCATCCGATTCATCTCTAAAAGAAGATATCTTACGGGAATTTCATGCCTCACCATCGGCGGGTCATTCAGGTTATCTTCGTACATACAAAAGGCTATTTCAAAATCTATATTGGAAGGGCATGAAGAAAGACGTCAAGAGGTTCGTAGCCGAATGTGATACGTGCCAACGTAACAAGTATGAGACAACATAGCCTCCAAGACTCCTACAACCATTGTCTATCCCTGAGCGTGTATGGGAAGACATCTCCATGGATTTCATCGAGGTACTACCCAAGTCAAGTGGTATGAGTATTGTGTTCGTGGTCGTCGACCGACTCACTAAATATGCACACTTGTGTGCTCTCTCTCACCCCTACACCGCTAGTTCAATTGCACAAGCATTCGTGCATAACATTTCCAAGTTGCATGGTATGCCACGCTCAATTGTTTCTGATCGTGATCCCATCTTCATCAGCAATTTTTGAAAGGAATATTTTGCACTCCAAGGGACACAACTATTGATGAGTACAGCATACCATCCACAAACCGATGGACAAACGGAGGCCCTTAATTGATGCTTGGAAACATACCTTCGATGTTTTGTAGGAGATCATCCTAAGTAATGGACAAAATGGCTTCCTAGGGCTGAGTGGTGGTATAATACAACTTACCACATAGCATCCAAGATGACTCCTTTTGAGGCTGTTTATGGCAGGTTACCTCCTACCATTAGTTCCTACTTACCATTCACTACTAGTGTTGATCAGGTTGATCGCGAATTACGTAATCGGGACATGATACTGCGCACCTTACGGGAGAATCTTCTCATGGCCTAAAACTGTATGAAGGTTCAACACGATTGGCATCGTTCTGAACGAGAATTTAATGTAGGAGACATGGTATTTCTTAAGCTACAACCTTATCGACAGTCCACACTTGCCATGCGGTCAAATCAGAAGTTGGCTTCTCGTTACTATGGACCGTTTCAAGTGCTACAACGTGTGGACCCGGTGGCGTACAAGCTTGCTCTTCCCCTAGGATCCAAGTTGCACCCTGTGTTTCATGTCTCATTGCTTAAAAAAACAAGTGGGAGATCAAGTGCGGGTACATCCACATGTTCCTCCTATTACAGATGAAGGGGTGATACAGCCGAAACCATATGCCATACTAGAAAGGCGGATGGTCAAGAGAGGCAATAAGGTTGTTACAGAGGTTTTGGTACGTTGGTCTAATTTGCCAAAAGAAGATGCAACCTGGGAAGAATACTCTCAATTCCAGACTCGTTTTCCAGATTTCGAACCTTGAGGCCAAGGTTCTTGAAGGAGGGTCGAATGTTAGGATTTGAAAAAATAATCTCCAACCGATTGGGGACACGTGGCATTATCATCTTTATCCTATTTGTTATGATATTGCTATTTGTTATTATCATCTTTATCCTAATTGTTAGGATATTGCTATTTGTTAGGATATTGTTATTTGTTAGGATATTAGTGCTATCTTCTGTTATTTTCAGTTATTATCTTTATGTATTTAATTACAAGAAAATAATAAAAGTTGCAGAGATTTTCCATTATTCAAATCAGTGCACCACATGCACTAGGAGGAGGGGATACTCACTCTAAGAAGGATCCAAACCAAAATGATGTTAGATTGAGGTTCATACCAGCATTTGCATAAAGAATTCAAATATAGCAACCAGTTTTTTCATTTCAATCACTGGATTCGATCCACAACCAACAAAAGCATAATCAGAACATAAACCAGAATACCCATCTCAAATTTCCTATAATAATCCCTACAAATCATCAAATTACCATACAAATTAACAGAATCAAACAATTCCAACAGATTTCAAGACCCCAAAACAAACATATTCACAGAATTACCGATGTTCTTGCACTTCCCAAAATTAGGGAGGAAGCCCCGGTCGTGGAGGAACTTGTAGGTACTGCCAACAAGCTTCATGTCGTCAGCATTCAAGCAAGCATCCAGCACTTCCCAGTCCCTTTCTGGCCGCTGCAGCTGCAACAGACCACCACTGCTGCCGCCACCGTCAGGAGAGGATTGGAGGGGAAGGGATTCGACGGATTTCAAGAAGCGGAGGGCTCGGGCAAGGTCCTTGTCTTTGACGGCTTCTTCGTATTCTCGCCAGCCTCTGAGAGCTCTTGTGGTGGGACTCTTTCTGGTGGGGGATTGAGAGAGGGGAGTGGAGGAGGTTCTGAAGAAGGGGGGTTTTTTGGGAGAGAAGAACTGTGACGGAGGAGGAGGAGGAGGAGATAATGGACGGTGGAGAGAAGACAAGGAGAGGGCCATTGAGGATATTGTCATGAGAGAGATCTGCTGAGAATTAACAGATGATGAAAATCCAAACAGCTGAAAGTTCAAAATGCGTAGGATTTATAGGAGGGAAATGACCCAGATCGGAAGTGGAGTGCTTGTGACCCCGGGCAAATAGATATCCAGTGACCGGGGCTGTGTGGGACCCACAGAGATGTCTGTGACAAATCCACTCCGTCCATCTGTTTTGAGAGACAACAATAGGAGAGGATTCAAAAAATCAGTCAGATCCAAAACTTATGTGGGCCATACCACACGAAACAGTGGGAATTGAACGCCTGACGGTGACAGTAGTTTTGTATCAGGATGATATTTGTTTGTGTGGGGGCATGGACCAGGATCTAGCTAGAGACGGACCGACGGTCCTGTCAGAGGCTCCTCTGAAAACCTTTTGAGGACCACAGACATTATGTATCAATAACAGGTTGGATGGTAAATAAACATCAAGGTGGGCCCTAGGAAGGTTTCAACAGTAGGGTCATTGTCACCACTGATTCCTGTGGTGTGTTACACTCGAGCCTTCAATCTGACTCATTTTTTGGATTACGTCCTAAAATGATCTTTCAAAATGAATAGACGGCTTGGATAAAGTACAGGTACCACAGTGGGCCCCACAGATTCCTTGACAGAACGGTCTGTCTCTAGCTAGGTCCGGTGGTAATACCCTGTCAACGGTTTGGATGGCATGCTCTCTCCGTGCCAGTTTATCTGAGTGGTAATATCATATGAACGGTTTGGATGGCATATAAACATCATGGTCAGCTCTGGGAAGGTTTGGACGTGGAATTTTTTTTATTTCCACTGTTTCTTTGTTGTGGCCCACCTGAGTTTTGGATCTGCCTGATTTTTATAATCCTGTCCAATCGTGGTATTTCAAAACAGATGGACGGAGTGAATTTGTTACGGACATCTATGTGGGCCTCACACAGTACAGGCACAGGTATATCTATGTGCCGGGGTCACAGGCGATCCGCTTCCCCTATCCAGCCAGGTGGGTCCGACCCTGACAGTGGGGCCCACCTTGATTATTGGTTGTATATCCACGCCGTCCATCTATTTTTCCAGCTTATCATAGGCCATGAGCCAAAAAAATGACGCAGATAGAAATCTCAAGTGGACCGTACCACAGGAAACAGTGGACATGAAACGCCCACCATTTAGGGTCCATAATAATGTTTATTTGCCATCCAATCTTTTGGTAAGGTAACACAGACGTGGATGAAGGGAAACAAAAATAGCAGCTTGATCGAAGACTTTTGTAGCCCTAAGAAGCTTTTGACGGTGGAAATTCAATCCCTACAGCGCGGCCCACCTGGGATTTTTATCTGCTTCATTTCGGGGACTATGCCCTAAAGTAAGCTGGCAAACTTAATGGACGGCGTGGATATGGATATACACCGCGTACAACGTAGTGGGCCCCACGGTCCCACCTGGCTGGATTCGGGTCATAGCTCATCCGTGTTCAATGATGTGAAAGCGCACGTTTAGCATCACCGTCCACGTGGAAGGGTCAATCGGTTGATAGGGACGGG
The DNA here is from genome assembly GCA_003013855.2 of Liriodendron chinense. Taxonomy (NCBI): domain Eukaryota; kingdom Viridiplantae; phylum Streptophyta; class Magnoliopsida; order Magnoliales; family Magnoliaceae; genus Liriodendron; species Liriodendron chinense. The sequence goes on along the minus strand of ML058498.1, from coordinate 2,018,002 downwards.
AAGAACACGGATTGGCTAGTGAGCCCAACACCAGCCAGGGGGCTGGTGTCAAAGCTGTGTGGGCCCCACCATGATGTATGTGTTTTATCCACTCTGTCCATCCATTTTTCCGCAGATCCAAATCTCAGGTGGACCACACCACAGGAAAACAGTGTTGATTGAACGTCCACCATTAAAATTTTCCCAGGGCCCACCGTGATGTTTATTTTCTATCCAACCTGTTGATAAGGTCACAGACCTGGATGAAGTGAAAACACAAATATTAGCCTGATCCAAAACTTCTGTGGCCTCCAAAAAGTTTTCAACGGTGGACGTTCAATTCCCACTGTTTCCTGTGGTGTGGTCCACCTGAGATTTGGATCTGCCTCATTTTTCTACTCATGCCCTAAACTGAGGTGGAAAAATGGATGGATAGCGTGGATAAAACACATACATCATGGTGGGGCCCACACAGCTTTGACATCAGCCCCCTCGCTGGTGTTGGGGTCACTAGCCAATCCGCGTCAGGACGGGAACATCCCTACGGAGGGCTCTGTCATAGGTCACCAATGAATCGGACAATCATATGCGCATTCCTTCCTCTCTCACCTTTACTCTGAAAGTAGGGCTGCCAATGGGCCGGGCTGGACTGTTAAGCCTGATTACAAGCTTGGTCTGGAATACTAGCTCCGAGGGCCTACTCCTGGCCTAAAGTTTAAGCCCCTTTTTTTTTCACACCCCTAAGGCTATGGTTGTAGCTGAGAGACCACCAGAACGGTCGGAGCAAATCCCAGCACAATCCACTTAGAGATCCTAAATGGTATTTTTGTCACACATCCAGCGTGATGGTGTTGATTGTTGGGTACTGGTATACAAATGCAGCAAAATACAGTATAATATAGTTTAGAGCTGTACACATAGAGCTGAGCAACTTGACCCGCAAACAAACTTGGCTTGAGGTTAGCTCGACCTTTAAGTTGGAATGGCATGCTTGGCTTGGTTTAATCAAGCTTTGGAGTCAAGTTCGAGCCAATTCAAACCTAAAAGAAATTAAATTTGAAGAGGCCAATCCCAAAAACCTCACCTAAAACAGTTCAAAATCCAAGCCCTAAGTAACCTTAGGCTTGTTGACATCCCTACTACTATTCAACTTACTTTTATAGACATTTTCTGGCGTAGGCAATATTGGGATGGAATCGATCACCGTCTCTTCCACTGATAACTGATTCAAATCCACGGATCTCCTGAGAATCCTCAACCAGGACTTCCTTGAATAAACAAGGGACACTTGAAGAACACGAGCAAAACAGAGATAATTCGCAAAGGAACTTGAATAATATTAAGCATCGAATGCTCTACCATGAAAATAAGAGTGTTTAAATAGTCTAACAATTAAAAAAAAAACCCTAGAGACGAGATTAGGAAGAATCCTAATCGAAATCGGAAGCTAAAAGTTCAAAAACGGCAAGTTCGTGTGTAGAACTACGCCATTAACGATCGGTTGCAAGGGGGCTGCGAGCTGCGACTGTGACTGCCCAATGGACTCAAGATTGATTTTTTTTTAAATTTCCGACCAACCACGTGGTATGGTCGACTGGTCACCAGAGGAACTCAACTGTCCAGAGAGTTTAAGTGGATTCTTGGCCAAATTAGACCAATCGTAGACCTTGGGTGACCGATCGCTAGCAATGGAGCGACCGGTCGCCAGGGGCTGCAACAGGTCATTTTTTCGAGCCTTTGCTTGCTTCTTTCCATCCTTCCTTTGGTCCATCCGAACCATGTACTCCATGGCTAGCCTCTACATCAATCCCCCTTGCTTTGAAAGAACTCGACCCCGAGTTCACATTCACGTCTAGTTCATGATAATCAAACAACTCAGCGACGTTGACAATAGGCAAGATCTTGAAGTCTTCAGGCAGGTCGAAAACATACACATTATCGTTGTGCTTTTGGAGGATCGGTACCAGTCCAATCTTCTTGTGCTTGAGTTTGTTATATGTGCCAGTGCGGAAGCACTCCTTGCACAAATGAACCATCACTTAGTCGCGTACTTCAAAGACCTTGACCCAACGGTGCTTGTCTGCATCCTTCTTGTACTTCGCATTAGATTATAGCAACTTGTTTCGAACTTTAGTATGTATTTCCGTAATCCGCTCCACTAAGTTCTCAGTTGTAATACTCTTTTTTGAAACTTTGGGCAAGGGAACCAAATTGAGCATATGAAGAGGAACCCATTCGTAGATTATCTGAAACGTCAACTTCCCTGTTGATTGGTTCACCATGTTATTGAAGGTGAACTCGACTTGAGATAGAGCCAAGTCCCACTACTTCAGCTTGTCCTTGGAGATGCAACGTATAGGATTGCCTAAAGTTCGGTTCACTACTTTCATTTGGCCATTCGTTTGTGGATGATACGCGCTTTTAAACTAAAGTTGCGTACCAAATCGACTTCACAAAGTTTGCCAAAAATGACTAACAAACTTTATATCGCGGTCGGATGTCATAGTCTCGGAAGGTCGTGCAATCTCATAATTTCCCCGAAGAAAAGATTGGCCACGTTGGTTGTATCGCACGTCTTCTTGCATGGTATAAAGTGAGCCATCTTGGAGAACTTGTCTACCACCATGTACACGGAATCCATGCTGGGTTGTATCCATAGGAAACCCAAAACAAAATACATTAAAATATCTTCCCAATGGCCTTCAGGAACAGGTAGTGGAGTATATAGTTCAGTATTCTGCGAATGATCCTTTAAAGGTTGATATGTGTAACATCGCTACACCATCCTACCAATGTCTCAGCCTGGATGAGGCCAAAAGTTGCATTCTTCAACAAGAGCCTTGGTCTTGTCACGGCCCAAGTGACCACCTAGCCCACTACCATGGAGCTCAAGTATCAACTGTTCTTGTAAAGAATATTGCGGGATACACAACCGATTCTCATAGAATAGGAACCCTTCTTGAACGTGAAAATCACTCGGTGGCCATCCTTGCATCTCAGCCACGTGTTCCTGAAGTCCTCATCTTCAACGTATAGGTCCCTGAGGCGTTCAAAACCAACGATCTCAATGCTCATAGTGACTAAGAGATCGGCTCGGCAACTAAGAGCATCAGCAACCTTATTTTGTTGGCCTGATTTATGCTTCAATACAAAAGTGAATTTCTGCAAAAATGAAATCCACCTAGATGCACACGACTGACATTAGTTTGGCTATTAATAAACTTTAAAGCTTGATGGTCGGTAAAGAAAATAAATTCCCTTTGAATGAGGTAGTGCTGCCAAGCCATAAGGCCTATACCACTACATAAAGCTCGATCTCATAAGTGGACCATTTCTTTCTTGCATTGTTGAGCTTTTTGCTGTAAAAAAGCGTCGGGCTTGCCTTCTTAAGACAATATGACACCAATCCCCACATATGATGCATCCAATCTTCTTCGAAGACCTTATCGAAGTTGGGTAAGACTAAGACCAGCGTAGACGACAACTTATGCTTGATCTAAGCAAAACTTCAGTCGGCTTCCTCGGTCCATTGAAATGGGCCTTTCTTCATGCAGTTCGTGATATGGGCTACTATCATACTGAAATTCGTGACAAAGCGACGATAGAAGGTGGCCAATCCATGAAAACTGCGTACTTCATGGATGTTGGTCGGGGAAGGCCACTCAGGTATGGCCTTCACTTTATCTTCGTCCACCCGAATGCCCGTGAACAACACTACAAACATCAAGAACAATATGAGATCGGACAGGAAATCACATTTCTTCATATTCAAATACAATTTGTTGTAGCAAAGCATTTGAAAAACTTCTCTGAGATGCCTCATATGTTAGGACTCATTCTGATTATATATCAGAATATCATCGAAGTATACCACTACAAACCGGCCTATAAATGGCTTCAACACCTGATTCATGAGCCGCATGAAAGTACAACTTGGTGCATTCAACAACCCAAATGGTATAACCAACCACTCATATAACCCATCCTTGATTTTGAAAGTTGTCTTCTAATCATCCTCAGGAGGGATACCAATATGATGGTACTCCTTGGGTAGATCCAACTTGGAAAATACCTTCAAACCCTTGAGCATATTTAACATATCATCCAACCGGAGTATAGGAAATTCGTGCTTTATGGTGATTTTATTTATCGCCCGGCTGTCCACACACATACGCCAACTTCCATCCTTCTTTGGCATTAAAAAAGCCAAAACGACACATGTGTTCATGCTTTCTCTCAACAATCCTTTCTTTAATAGCTCCTCAACCTGACCTTGGAGGATTTCACTCCTTGGGGCTCAACCGATAATGCGGTTGGTTGGGTAGGATCTCCTCAGGGATGAAATCAATGTGATGTTAGATGTCCCTCATCGAGGGTAATCCTTAAGAAAGGTCGCTAGGCAAAGTTTTCTAAAACTCACTTAGCAAATGGTGAAGGCTCAGAGGAATAACATTCCTTTGACTCCACAAATTCTCTTTTGGTTAGGAGAGAGTTCCCCTCCACTACAGAAACTTTTGGGCCACTCTCCAGAGCCATAAGAGCAAGAATTCTCTTCCTCCCATACTTAATAAACATATAAGTATTATCACGCCCCACGATTAGTCATTTCTCAGTCTGACTGTCATGGTCGTCCGAGAAATAAATAGCATGCTTTCATATCAATCACATAACACAGTATCTCATCTTCGTAACTCCCATCAATAAAAAATGAAATCAAACATTGTTTAGTTACCTTGGTGTCGCTGACCTTATTGATCCAATAAATAGAATACGACGTTGGATGCTTTGTCATCGTAACCGAAGATTGTCCACCATAACCTTAGACACAATATTTCCATTGCTTTCGCTGTCGATGATGACATCACAAACCTTCCCGTTTACCGTGCAAGTGTGCAACGGGTGTGGAAGATGTTATGGCGCTGAGGATAGAATTTTAATCTCGGGGTGTAACACAAACGCTTCACGATCAATAGCTCCCTATGGTCCCGATCTTCATCGGCTGTTCATAATCTTCATTCTCGGGCTCGCCCTCGATGAACTCTTCTTCAACCCCTCCTTTGTTCGTTGTCAAATTGGTGGCGGGACACTGAGAACACGCATTGGACAAATGACCCAGCTGACCACCTTGCCAACAATGGTTCGGCCTAAGACGAGCATACAAGTTATGTACTCAGTTCGGGCTAGCTGTGGGAGGCATGGTGCGTTAGGGCCATGTTGGACTGCTCCTCGGATCCCAGTTCACGGTTATTGGAGGCTGAACACGCCCACCAACAGGTTCGTTTCCCTTTGAGAGGGATGTGTCCTAAACTGTCACGGTTGTAGGAATGCACTACATGGGATAAGGACACACAGGAACCTTAGTGAGTTGGATTTCCACACGTGTAGCATATTGTAGGGCCTCTTCAACAGTCCAAACAATAAGCATATGTACGCGATCCTAGATATTTTCCCTCAAACAATCGACAAATCTTGTAGCCTTCTAGGCGTCCATTTTTGACAAGTCGTCGCGTCACTAGCGGGTTAAATTCAGCCACATACTCCTTGATGGTCTGGTTGCCCCGACAAAAAATCTAATATTGTGGGAACAAAACTTGTTCATAATCGCAAGATAGAAACTGTGCTCGAAGAAGCTGCCTCATTCTAGGTCACGATCGGATGAGGAGCTTATTCTGTCGGGTCCGAAAAACTTGTAATTGTTCCCACCACGTAGATGCCCCCGACTTCAGTTTATACGCTATAAGTTTCACCTTCTTCTATTCCGGAATGTCCATATAATCAAAGAAAATTTCTATTTTCGCTAACCAATATAAAAATTTCTCAATGCGCAATAGGCCATTGAAGGCAAGAAGTTCGACTTTACCTTTGTAATCTCCCTCGGCACAATCTCCATGATCGTTCCCGTGTACATGTTGCTGAGCAAGGAGATTATCGACATCCTCATCGCTGTCATTCGAGTCCTCTACGATAGGCCAATGAGTTGCCACCATGAGAGCCTGATGGAACGTTGGATTGTTCCGGACTGCGATCATAGGCGGTTGTGTGCAGCCCTGCGTCTGGCGCAGAGCTAACGCCGCTACAATCTGATCAAGAGATGCTTGCAGCCCTTGCATAGACATCTCAAGCAATCGCTGGAGAGCCTCTATCTTCTCCGCGAGGTATTGAATTCCCTGATCACCATCAGCGGAATTGTTGCCACGTCCATCGCTAGTAGACATCCTCTCAAGGTTGTTCCTCACTCTGATACCAACTTGGCACAGACGATGACGGGATGAAATCGATCACCGTCTCTTCCACTGATAACTTATCTAAATCCACGGATCTCTTGGGAATCCTCAACCAGGACTTCCTTGAATAAACAATGGGCAATCGAAGAACACAAGCAAAACAAAGATAATTGTCAAAGGAACTAGAATAATATTGAGTATTGAATACTCTACCACGAAAATAAGTGTTTAAATAGTCTAACAATCAAAGGAAACCCTAGAGACGAGATTAGGAAGAATCCTAATCGAAATCGGAAGCTAAAAGTTCAAAAATGGCAAGTTCGTATTCAGAACTGCGCCATTGACAATCGATCACTAAGGGGCTGCGACTAGTCGCCCCTATAGGCGATAGGTTGCAAAGCGACCGCAACTGTCTAGAGTGCTCAAGCTAGATTTTCTTGAATTTGCGACCGGTTGTGTGGCGTGGTCGACTGGTCGCCAGAGGGACTCAACTTTCTAAAGAGTTTAAGTGAATTCTTAGCCAAATTAGACAGGTCGGGGACCTTGGGCAACCAGTGGCTGGTCGTGGTGCGACCAGTCACCAGGGGCTGTGACAGGTCATTTTTTGGGCATTTGCTTGCTTCTTTCCATCTTTCATTTGGTCCATTCGGACCATGTACTCCATGGCTAGCCTCTCTATATCATTTTCCTCTTATTCCTTTACTCTTTTCCAATGTGGGACTAAACAACCTCCCTTTCCAACTCGTTGAGTCAAGTTAAACTTGAACCAAGTCAACAAAAACTGAGCTTTGAGTCAAGCTGAATTGAGCCAGGGTCAACTCGACCTCGACTCGAAAAATCTTCGAGTTGAAAAAAAAATTGGCTTGACTTGGCTCGAACCCAGCGTTCGAATCGAGTGGAACAGAGCTGGTTTGAATGAAGTCGAGCGAGTCAACTGAGCTAGCTCGACTCATGCACAACTCTAATCAAACCTAATTAGATTAATTGCAAATTCAACATTTATGATGAAGTGTCAAAGCCCCTCTCATAAACTAAAGGGGTTTCTCTCGATCTTATACAAGTTTAGGATAGTGAGGAGATGATTAATTCCTTTGGTATGGGCAATTGAATGACAGTAGTCATATAGAGGCAGGTGGCCATATGCCCAAGGGTGCATAAGTATGGTGGTGGAGGGTGTGGAGGTCCACACTCTCCTTTCTCTCCTTTTCCTTCTCACTCACTCTACTCTCTCTTGGGCGTCCCATGAGAGAGGGGACATCTAGGCTTCTCTTTAATAGGAGTCTTTCCCATCCCTCCTACAATAGACCATATTTATAAAGAGTCAGGGTTTTAGGATGAGAACTTAGTTTGGTGCTCCTCCATCTTATGGATTTCTGTGTATAATGAAAGAAGTCTATCAATCTGCCTTTATTATGCACATAGTCATAATCTAATCCCTCACTATCAAGGTCGTCCACCTATGATTTATATTTCATGCCAATCAGAATGTGGACCATCAGATCTGGGCTATCAGAACATCATCAAGTGCGATCAAATGAGTCTTAACTATTAAAACAAAACTATAAGATAAAAAAACCTTTTAAATACCAAATAAAATCTTTAAATTGTTGAACCCACTAGAAAAATCACTTAATGATTTTTTATCTAATCAAATTTAGCCTCTAAAAATATCCCATGGTAAAAGTAGTGGATCCCTTGTTGGCCCATGCGAGAACCAATGAACTCAAATGAACATACTCAGCATCACCTACTTTCAGTGACCCTGCATTAACCTCGTAAAGTAAGCCTAAGTTGCTTAGGCAAGATTCATGACCCTCACATGTCCTCTGCCCTTAGGATTGATCACTTAATGTATGAACTTCGGGTCTTTGATCTCGCGGTTGTAATATAGGCTGATTAGCCTCTAGACTGTTGACTTGAACTTGATCCATCAATGTGATGTTCAAGAGCCCAAACCAGGAACCCATATCCATGACATACTCACACTACTGTGTAAGTTAAGGAAAAAAGGCACGACCAACTCCAAGTTGGTTTCTGATGGTGGAGACTGCCCATCCTAACCCTAGTTAATCCCTTCACATAAGATGATTGTACATCTCAATTGTAGACGTCGACAGATGTGTCCTAAGCACCCGTGATGGTTATAGTACTTTCAGGTACTAAGATCCATAAAACTTAACTTTCATGGGCTTGTGACTGTTATGTTTAACCTCAAGTTCTCAGGAACCAAAGGGTTGTACTATGTACTCCTCACATGACTTGATGAGTATAATAAGAGTGTAATACTAAATTTGTGGTTCGTCGATACCACAGTGTGTATCTACAAATCACATGAAAATGCCCATAACTCCTTCGTTACATGTCTGATTTGAGTGATCTTGTACTTGTTGGAAACATAATTTCATAAAATTTCAAATGAATTTAAAATCATCTCATCTGGACACCATTTGATTGTCTAGAAGTGAAAATTCATCAAGGACCGTGAGTTGTCGATTCGATGAAAACGGTCATAACTCCCTTGTGACATATTAAATTTGGATGATCTTATACTCGTTGGAAAGATAATTTGATGAACTTTCAAATGGATTTGTAAACATCTCATTTAGACACCATCTGATTGACTAAAAGTGGGCATAAAATTCATCAATTACAACATTCATCCATAATAACAGTCATCCATTACAACATTCATCCATTCTAACATTCATCCATTACAAAATTTAACCATTACAACATTCTTTCATTACAAAAAATTATCTATTACAACATTCTTCCACACCCTTTTACAAACTCTTACTATTCACACCCAACCAAATAAAAAAAACAACTACAAAGGGAACCACACCTTCTTCAAACTTTCACCATTGATACACATCAACAAAAACAAACATAACATACAAAAGAACCCACTTTTGGCTGCCATAGCCTTTATGTCGGATATTGTGTCCGGATAACTTAAAAAATCCTCTTTTTCATGCTCGGAGTGAGGTTGGATATGAAAAAATAAAGAAGAAAAGAAAGAAAAGGCTAAATTGCTTTCCTTCATCAAGGGCCCCCTTTGAACCCATCCAACATCTTACATGGGTCCCACTGGATAGTCTTATAGCAGATCCAAGCCGTCTAAATGAAAGAGGTTTTAATTTCATATCATCTGTCCAAGTTTGAGGAAAAGCTCATCACGGATGGATCACACCGGAGGAAATAGTCCAAAATTAATGTACAAAACTCATGCAATGGTGGGCTACAAATAATTTCAATTTTTTTAAAATGACTTTATTATGGGTTCATGATTGTTTGATTATATTGAATGGATTAGATCAGTCGGGGGTTGCTCAAATTGTTGATTTAGTGGGCCCATACCTCCATTCTCAAAAAGCCTTATTAACTTATGCAACAAGCTAACCCCATTCAAAGATCCCGCTAACAGAAGGGCTGACAGAAGAGCATTTTTTACCTTTGAAAAGTCCAACAATGCCCATTGGACTAAAAACAGCCTTTGAGAAGTGGTGCAAGCGCCTTTATTATGTCATAAGTAATGGCTATTTTAATTAATCGCCACCCATCTTTCCTTCCACTTTGACCAGTGTTGCCCGTCTTTCCTTCCACTATCGCCACCAACTCCAGCCTCTCTCATCCACCAATTTTTCTCCTAAAAGATCAATTTTACCCTGTTTGGATGACAAATTCGGGCTATTAAGCATGTTGGCCCTGCTTGGCTGGTGCTATAGCCAAAAAAATCAAGAAAGAAATTTCATCGAGTGGGCCACTTCTTAAGATTCATATAAATTTTATATCAAGCTGATATTTGCGTTTTTGTCTTCATCAGGATTTATGTAACCTTACAGGTTGACGAATAAACATCACAATGGGCTTTAGGAAAGTTTCAACCGCGGGGCATCATTATCACTACTGCTTCCTGTCGTGTGGTCCACTTGAGCCTTGGATCAGTCTCGTTTTAGGGCTTATACCCTAAAATGATATGGACAAATGAATGAACGGTGTGGATAAACCCATGCATCACGGTGGTTTCTCAAAGGCTCTGCCTGTCCTCACCTCCACACATGCGAGGGTAGTACCCAATCCGCTCTCCTGGTAGCTTATCTTCTGCAGATCCACGTGGCAAGATGGCATTCGTTCGTTTGGGGAGCGAATTAGATGTTACCCTGGTAACACCTTAGTGGGTGTCACTCCTACCGTGTGGGGCCCATTGTGATGTATTTTTTATATATCTATACCGTCTATTTGTTTTCTCATATCATTTTAGTGTATGATCCAAAACGTTAAGAAAATAAAAATCTCAGGTGGACCATACCAGTAGAAACAGTGATTAATAACAATTAAAAAAGTTTTGTGGGCCACAAAATTTTTGATAAATCTGATATTTATGTTTTCTCTTCATCAAGACCTTATTGACATTATCAAGAGCTTGGATTGCAAATAAACATTACAAAAACCTTACTATGGGCTCTTTGGAATTTTTAATGGTGGGGCACTCAATCACACTATTTCCAGTGGTATGGTCCACTTGAGATTTGGATCTGTATAATTTTTGGAACCTTATCCTAAAATGGTATGATTAAACGGATGGACGGAGTGGATATACAAAATATCATCCATGTGGGCCATACAGTAGGGGTAACACCTACTAAGCTGTTCCCGGGGTAACACCTAATTCGCGTCCATTCGTTTGGAATCCGCATTTGTTGGATAAGAAACCGATTGCGTACTGAGTAACTCAGTGAGCTACAGTATCCTGAGTAAACTCCGTGGAGACACCTTGGATGTATGTGTATTATCCACACCGTCCATCCGTTTTAAGAGATCATTTTATTCAGTAATCCTAAAATTTAAGCATATCAAAATCTTAAGTGGACCACACCAAAGGAAACAATGTGAATTCAATGAACACTTACCGTAGAAAATTTCTGGGGGGCCACAGAAGTTTAGAATCAGACTGATATTTTTATTTTACTTTCATCCATATCTACGTGACCTTATGAACAGGTTGGATGACGAATAAACATCAATGTGGGCCCTTGAAAAGTTTCTACGGTGGACATTACTATCCCCACTATTTCCTGTGGTGTGGTCCACTCAACCCTTGGATATACTTCAAGTTTCGTCTCATGTAATAAACCTATATGTAAAAACGAATGGACGGCATGGATAAGGCACTCATTACGCAATCTGCGTCCACATCCAACCCTCGTACGCAGATATTATTCAACACACCCACTTTTTTAGTGTAAAGACTAAAGAGTGGTTTGTATGCTTCCTCGGCCATTTCCAGTCTCTTCGAGTCTCCTACTGATTGCAGAAGCCGTCTTCCATCTTCCTCTTTTGAGAAGCTCTCCATTCATTCCGGTATGCTTCTAATTTCTACTGCTTTATCATGACTTACAAAGGACTGATACCATCGTCTCACCAAAGTGCTTCTTTCTCCGACTGATTGCAGAAGTCATCTGCCTTCTTGTTTTTTTGCAAGCTCTCCATTCATTCCGGTATGCTTCTTTCTGCTGCTTTATCAGGACTTTATATAAAAGGGAAGGGATACTACCCCTTTGAATGCTGGATTTTTTTAATTTATTTTTATTTATTATTATTTTTTTTAATAACAACCGTCCATTTTACAATTCATAGATTTGAGTGGCTAGCATCGTCTGACCAAAGTGTTTTTTTCTTTAAAAAAACATAAACAATTCTAGGCAGCTCTCCTTTAGTAGATGAGTAGATGCAATGAGTTTATGATTGAACAATCTTGTCGATCAATCTCTGCAAGCCACTGAATGGACAGTTTAAATCATCTAATCGTTATGATATTTCCAAGGCTGTCTGTTTATGATCAAGAGAGGGCTGGACCTAATGGACCGTCTGGATAGTTGATGTGGATGACAACGATTCCAAGTACAACTATGTGCATGGCAAGGTTTTCATTCACACAACCCACTGCATCATTTCTCAAATAGGTATTTAAATAACGAAAGGTGTTGTGATAAAATGCGTAGTTGATCTATTATTGGGTCGCTCAAGAGTTCACCTTCACCTAGCCTACTTCCGACCCATAACAATCTTAGATTTGAGTTCTCAATGGGCCGGACTTGGGTTGGTTTAGACCCATATAATCTAACTAGCTAGAACTGTAGGGCAAGCCCTATTCAAAATCTTGACTCAGCCTAGCCCAGTATATTTTCCACCTTACTTGAATAGATGTACTGCAAGAAAGCTGTTGTTGCAAAGCAACTGACTGGAACCCAATTATCATCATCACATCTTGCTCAGATATGAAAACGATCAGAATACTTCCTGAAATTAAAGCAAGAGGTTTGATGAGTGTACGTACACACGCGTGTACAATAAAGTTCATATACATGCTACACGTGTGCCAGCTTGGAAGATCCAATCCATCGATCAGAATGGCACGATGATTTTGATCGTGTAGGATAAGAATCAGGTTTATCCACTGGTCAGGTGAGCCGCAGTTTGCATAACAAATGTACGGCTCTGAAGAACTTGGATGAAGTTTTCTAAACCATCCAGCTCGTTTGTTACAGTTCATCACGCAATATTGATTTTTCTTCATTAGCCGTTGGATTTGAGGTCAGTTGCAATAATCCAAACCATTTATATGATGGGCTTCATCATGGATGGTTGATATCCGAGAGATGGAAAAAAAAATCTTCGAAATCAGAAGATCCTATCAATGGTCCACAAAACAATGGTCCATATTCAAAGAAGAAAGAGAGAAACTATCAAAGGCTGGAAATACTCCAATATGAGAGTTTATTCAGTGTCTTCCATCCACGGCTAGGCCCATTTATGTAAACGGTCTGGATCATTGCAACACGACCTCACGTCCTACAACTACAGCCCCGACATTTTGGATGCGTTGTAGCCAACGGACGCGGATTACCTAGTGACTCCAACACCACGTGGCTTGGTGGCGTTGGACGTGGAGGAATTTGATTGGGCACGTGCAGCTGTCGAGAAGGCACGGTCGAGTAGTAATACCCCACCCGTCCTAGATTGGGACAGCTGGGTCTCTGAGGGGCCACCGTGATGTGTGGGTTTTATCCGTACCGTTCATCCATTTTCCAAGTTTTAAATGGCCTTGATTTTTATTTTGGTTCAGACTAAAATGGACCCAAGCTAAATCCCGCCCAGATTAAATGGGGATGTGCTAAATGATCTTCATGAGAGGGCCAACCTTTCCAATGGCTTAGATGTACTGCACATGAGACATTGGTATGGTAATGGCTAGGTTCAGGTCAGGTCTCCGCAGTATAAAGTTGGACCTGAAATCAACATCCACATCTGTACTCTAGATTTTTAGATGTCCATCAAACATGGCCTAATAAACCAATGGATTTTTCTTAAAAATTATATTTAAAAAAAAAAACTTAGTAATATGCTATTTTAGATTTAAATTTTTTATAAATAACATCTTTTCATGATGAGGCATACCAATTTTATATTAGGCAACCTTGTTAAATAGGTTGGATGTCTACAAATTGCACACAGCAAGTTGGATGGCACACGTTACATAGATCATCCGGCCATCATGCAACACTAGCTAGCTTTTGCTTACCCTACCATGTTATATGTAAACAGGCCTCTGTAACTTTTTTTTTATTTTTTTAGTTTCTAGATTTTAGAAAAAGAGAAGAAAAGAATTTTGATGGAGAGTGGGCCACAGATGCATTCTTAGCATAGCTGGACCTAAAAGAAATCTAAACGAAAGCAGAAGTAGCTAGTCTGTTTGAACCAGCCCAATCCTATGTAGGGCGTGATGTAACCGGCCCTAGCCATTTAGGATAGGGATAAATTGTCATTTGAAGTGTTGACCATAAATCAAATGTAACTTTTGATCTGTGCATCATCACAAAACACATGCCCTATATATTGATCTTTATGCGCAGGTGGTGCATCCGAGGTGAAACCAACCTATGCAATAGGTTGGTGACAACGTTTTGCAAGAACACATATGGCTGATGTTCGAAATTGCGATTTTAGGAAAACTTTATTGTTTTTAGAAATTTTTGTTTTCATCATATCTTCTTATTCTTACTGTTTTAGAATTTTTATCTTTTTTAGAAGTTGCTTATAGAAGTACGGGAATGCTCGAGTAAGATTTATTTGGTCATTTCTATATTTAGCAAATTTAGCCTGTAGGAGATATTTTTCTGTTTCAGATAATTTCTAAATGCGTAAGGGTTTTTGGTTTTCTTTAAAATAATGTAATAAGAACTCTTAGAATTATTATTCAATAATAAATTTCCAAATTTCTCTCTTACTTCTTGTAGATCCAAGAATTCACCTTGAAAAATCAAGGTTTTGATTACTTGATTAGGAAGATGATGTTCTTTTTCTTTGTTATGTCACTCTTCCCTGCATCAAAATGCTATTATATAAATATATAATGATGGCATGGGTTCAAGGCCAGTTTAGGAGGCACTAGTCTTGTATTAATTGTGCTCATGAAGTTAATACCAAACCCTTACCCATACGATTTATGACTTGTTTCGACTGGGAATTACCATGGTCATGCAATAGAGTACTGCCACCACTACAAATTTGCCACTGCAAAAGCAATCACAACAACAATCGTCGATCAAATGCAAATACTTTTAGGAGATAAGTGAAGGAATTTATAATAAACACACTTTTCAACTGCATTATTGTGAAAATCTCAAATCCAAATAGATACATCATTATAAAAATTTAATCATTTGACATTAGGGCTCGTTTGGCATCTCTACACTAATTCAATAAGAGCTACTCTAATAAGCTCTTTTTCTTCTAGCTTTTGCTTTAAATAAGCTAGTTTGGTAAAATTTAAAAAAAAAAAAAAAAAAACTCTTATTGGAAATACTCACGTTTGAATAAGACCTTTTTAGGGGCAGTGGACATGGTTTTTTAAGATTAAAACAAGTTAACTTTAATATAGGAGAAATCCAAATGTCAGTCATCCATCATGTGGGGTCCACCATCAATGCTAATTGTCCTTTATATGGGGCTTCTCAATGTCCACTACCCACCACCCATCACGTGGACTCCACATTTGATGTGTCTATAGTGTGCGCCCTACCTTTAAAGTGGATTGTCCATCATGTGGGGCCAACTTTTGACATCCACCATTAATCATGTGGGGTGCACGATTTATGTGGATCATCCATTATACTGCCCACTTTGGATATGGGTCATCCATCATGAGAGACCTTGGATGTGGGCCACCCATTAGGTGGGTCCCACTTGATGTGAACTGTCCATTATGAGGGGCCACACTTTTATGTGGGTCATCCATCATCTGAAGCCCACTCCGTCCATTATGTGAGCCCACCTTCATGTGCACCATTCATTGTGTGGGGCCCCACCATCATTATGGGTCGTTCATCATGTGGGCCCATCTTTGATATCAACCGGCCATCATGTGGGCCCACCTTCAATGACCATCATCCAGCATGTGGGGTTCCACCTCTTGGCGTGGACTACCCATCAAATGGGACCCACTTGATGTGCGTGCTCCGTCATGTTGGGCAACACTTTGATACGTGGGGCCCACCTTTGATGTGAACCTTTCATTCCGTGGGCCACCTTTATGTGGGGCCCACTTCAATATGAATAGTTCATCATGAGGGGCCCATCTTTAATGTCCACCATCCATCATGTGGGTCCCAACTTGTGGACCATCTATCATGTGGGGCCTACTTATGTGGATGGTCCATCATGTGAGACCCACCATTGATGTCCACCATTCATCATGTAGGTCCCACCTTGGTTGTGGACCGTCCATCATGTGGGACCAACCTTCAATATGGGTCATTCATCATGTAGGCCCACCTTTAATATCAACCTTCCATCATGTGGTCCCACATTCCATATCTACCATCCATCATGTGGGTCATACCTTTGATGTGGACCATCCATTATGTGGGTCCCACCTTTTTTGTGGACCATCTATCATGTGGGGCCCACTTGATGTGGATAGTCAATCATGTGGGACCCTCCTTTGATGTCCACCATACATCATGTAGGTCCCACCTTTGCTATGTACCGTCCATTATGTGGGGCCCAACCTTCAATATGAGTTATTCATCATGTGGGCCCACCTTTAATGTCAACCTCTCATCATGTGGTCCCACATTCAATGTCCACCATCCATCATGCGGACCATCCATCAAGTAGGACCTGCTTAATGTGGATCGTTCATCATGCGGGGCCACACTTTGAAGTAGGCCATCCATCATGTGGGGCTCACTTTTGATGTGATTGTGCATTATGTAGGCCCACCTTTGATATGGACCATTCATCATGTGGGCCTACCTTGAAGAAATGGTAAAAAGAAGAGAATAGGGTAAGATGAGAATTACTTGAAAAGTTTAAAGTCAAACTTACCCAAAAATTATTCCAAGATGTCTATTCGCTTAAGCCAAGTAAACTCCATTTCAGAGAGTAACCCCTCCTTGCTGCTTTCTAAATTAATAAGCACTTAGGCTTTTACCAAACAATCTAAAAGATTTTTTTTTATTTATTGTTTATTTTTTCAAAAAAGGGGTAAAAACCATCAAATGAATATGTTTATAGGAGACTAGTAAACGCTCTTCATTACCTTAATTAATATAGTAATCGTCCATTCAAATAGGCCTTAGCTACCAGGGCGTTGACACAGGCTCTGAGTACCAGTCACAACCGTTGCCATCCTTTGTATGATTACATGTTGTCATTCCTTTAATCTTGGCGGTTTATAGGGTAAACAAATTCTCTAAGGTAGTAATGAGTCGCATCGGTTATGCAATTAGAGGTTTTCTTCGTGGCCCCAATTTCAGACTTTTGTAGTTGTACGATTGACCACATACAGAGAAAAAGTGGACTCCAATTCGGTAGTGACCCCTCCCGTACTAAAAAGTTGTGGGCCCCACCATGATGTACGTGTTTTGTCAAATGCCATCTATTCATGTTGCGAGATTATTTCAGGGTATGAGCCCTAAAATGAGGCAGATCCAAAACTCAAGTGGTCCACACCATGGGAAGCAATGAGGATAGTGATACCACCATCGAAGCCTTCCGAGGGCCCACTGTGATGTTTATTTACCATCCAACCTATTCATAAAGTCAAAAAGACCCGGATGCAAAGCAAACATAAAATCAGTTTGATCCGAAACTTTCGTGGCCCACAAAAACTATTCAACATTAGGAATTCAATCCCCACTTTTTACTGTGGTTTGGTCCACTTGAGCTTTGGATTTGCTTCATTTTTTGGGCTGATGCTTTAAAATGAGATGTCTAAATGGATGGATGGTGTGGATAAAATGGATGGATGGTGTGGATAAATACATACAACATAGCGGGACCCACACAATTGGACCATTAACTACGAGGTGTGACTACCAATCCGAGTCTAGAAAAAGTGAGGAGGATTGTCATGTGCCCCACCTGATGTATGTGCTATATCTAAACCATCTATCCAGTTGGCAAGATCATTTTAAGGGATGATATTAAAAATGAGGAAGATCCAAATCTCAAGTGGACCACAACACAAAAGGTAGTGGGAATTGAACAACTACCATTGAAAGCTTCTTAAGGCCTATAAAAGTTTTGGATAAGTTAATATTTATTTTTTCCCCTCATCTAGGTCTGTATTGTCCTGGTTGGAGATGGAAAAACTTTGTGGGCCCACTATGATGTATGTGTTTTGTCCATGCGGTCCATCTATTTTTTCAGCTCCTTTTAATGCATAAAACAAAAAATGACGAAGATCCAAATCTCAGGTGGACCACACCATGGGAAAACAGTGGTGATTGAAATCTCATCATTAGAAACTTCCTGCAGCACACTAATATTTATTTGCCATCCAACCTGCTAAATAGGTCACACAGGCATCAGAGGAGGGAAAATATCAGCTTGATCCGAAACTTTTATAAGCCATCAAAAAGTTTTTAACTGTGGGCATTCAATAAACACTTCTTCTTTGCAAGTGGTCCGCCCGAGATTTGGATCTGCTTCATTTTGGGCTTATTCCTAAGTATGATCTCATAAATTAGATGGACGGAAAGTATAAAACACATGCATCATGGTAGGCCCATCCAGCTTTTCCAGCACCGACCAGTACGGAATCTGATTATCACAATTCATCTAGCCTGTGTCAAAGCTGTTTGGTTTGAATCGAGCCAATCGAGCCCCTGCCTGGCACATAATGAACAGACGGCCTAGGACCAGACACAATCATATGGATGGAAAGTCTATTTAGGTTCTCTATGCACGTGCACGTGGCAAACTGGCATTCGTTTGCAATCTGCTTCCATTGGATAGGAAGCAGATTAATGGGTACCCAGTGCAACACATCGTGAAGTATGTGACCCCACGGAACCATGCACACTTAGCCTTATTTTCTATATCAATCCCTTTTCCAAGGCATGGATGTGTGCTTCTCCTGTGTGATTCTTTAGAAACACAAGCAATCCATGATGGTCCCTAACAAGCAGGTGGATCAGATTGTTTATTTGAATTATTTTTGTGTAAACAAAATTGACTGTCCACATTAAAGGTAGCCATATATTTTAGAATTCATAGATTGAATGGCCAGCATCGTCTGACCAAAGTGATATTTTTAGACACAAACAATGCTAGGCAGCTCCCCTCTAGACACAGATGCATCAAATTTATGATTGGACCTGTTTCTCTTTGCTCGATCTTGACCTTCCAATCTTCTATGTTATTGATCAGAAGGTTTAATAATTTGATTGATGTGACTTGCATCTTTAGCCGATGTTGTTTGATGTTTCAACTGTTTGACATGTCCAAAGTCAATTCCATTAGATCTACTCTAACCTTCTTTCATCACTATACAAAAACTACAGCAATCAGGTGGTTCTAAACATTCGTTAATTTATAGACTCATCTTTAATGAACAATTTTGTCCATCAGTCTCTGCAAGCCACTGAATGGACGGTTTAAATCATCTGATCATTATGATATTTTCAAGGCTTTTTTTTAAAAGAGTGGGCTGAACCTAATGAAAGGTCGGGATAATTAATATGGATGCCAATGATTTTCAAGTACAACTATATATGCATGGCAAGGTTTCCATTCATGTAGCTACTGCATCATTTCTCAGTAGGTATTTAAATAATAATAGTTGCCGTGATAGAATGTGTGGTTCTATGATTTAAATTTTATTAAACTGTTTGTTGTGATTGGGACGGTATCAAATTTAAATAAGAAAGATTTAGTAAGTAGGAGAGATCTATAGTTCCTTTTTATTGGGTTCATTGAACTATTTAAGAAATTGTAATGGTTGGATAAAGGAGTAATGTTTTTTTTTTTTAAATGGGGGGAAGGTGGATTGGTACCACCAAGGTGTATATTGACAAAAAAATAAAATACACGTAGCCAGGGGACACCCCTACCATTATGGAAGCGAATTGCCTGCTGTGCCACACAACACCAACCTTTATAATGTGATGTATGTGTTATATGCATACTGTCCATTCTTGCAAGATTATTTTATGGCATGAGCCAGAAAATGAGGCAGATCCAAACCTCAAGTGGACCATTCTGTAGAGCAGCGGGGATTGAAGGCTTGCCATTGAAAACTTCTTGGGGGCAATAGAAGTTTTGGATCAAGCTGAAAGTTGTGTTTCCCTTCATCCAAGTCTGTGTGACCTGACGAGCAGGTTGGATGGCAAATAAAAATCATGGTGGCCCTAGGAAGGTTTCAATGGTGTGTTCATTGTCGTCCCAACTTCTTTATGTAGTGTGGTCCACTTGAGGTTTGGATCTACCTCCTTTTTGGGCAAATGCCCTAAATTGATCTCACAAAAATGGATGGATGGTATGGATATAATACATACATCTTGGTGAGTTGCATGAGTTTGGCCTCAACGTCCCATCAATACACCACTGCATAATCCATGACCTACCATAACCCGGAAGCGGATTTCCTGGGAAAGCCTTTCGAGGAAGTTCCTGCGCTGGGAATCTACGTGGGGCCCACCATGGTGCTTGTGAGAAATCCACCCCGTCCATCCGTTTTGTGAGCTCATTTTAGCGCATGTGACTGAAAATGAGCCAGATCCCAGACTTAAGTGGGCCAAAAACGTGAGGACTGAACTTACACAATTTAAATATTCGTGGGCCACAAAAGTCTTGAATCAAGATAATATTTGTGTTTTCAGTTCATCCCAGTTGGAATGACGTTATGATCGGTATGGATAGCATATAAACATCACTTTAGATCGGTTTCAACGGTACGAACTTCCCTACCCACCTTTTCCTTTCGTACTGCCTACTTGAGTGATGGATCCGTCTCATTTTCAGTTAAATATCCCAAAATGAGCTAAAAAATTGGACAGACGGGTGGATTTCTCACGAACATTACGGTGGGCCCCAAGTAGGTTACCAGCGTAGAAACTTCCTGCGAAAGCCTTCCGCAAGAAATCCCGCATCCCCATAACCCCCGAGGTGGGTGGGACCCCTGACTGTGGGGCTCAGAGTGATGTATGTGTCTTAAATCCACTGTTCAAACATTTGAAATCTTATTTTAGGTTATGATCCCAAAAATGAAGCTGACTCAAATCTTAGGTGGAACACACCATAGAAACGGTCATGATTGAATCTCTACCATTGAAAACTTCATAGATTCCACCAGAATGTTTATTTGCCATCCAACCTGCTGATAAGGTCACAAACACCTAGATGAAGAGACCACATAAATATCATCTTGATCCAAAGCTTTTGTGGCCCACAGGAAGTTTTTAATGGTCAATCACCACTGTCATGTACTATGGCCCATCTGGGATTTGGAACTGCTACATTTTTTGGATCATGCCCTAAAATGAACTTTCGATACATATGGACGGCATGGATGTAGTCACATACAACACAATGGCCCCACAGTCGGGTCCCACCTACCTTAGTGGATCCGGGGTCTCACCTTATCCGCTCCCCAAATGAGCCACCTTCAAGAGATGAAATCATTTACATCAAATGGAACACGGACCAAATATAAGTATTGGCTTAAGGTGAAGGACCTCTTACCAGCGGATCAAGTTCTCTTTTTGCCTTATCTTTTCTCCTTTTTTTTTTCTTCTAAATAACAACATTTTATCATAATTTTCTTGAGACGGTCTAACAATATGCTATTACACCATAGTTGATAGGATGAATTTTAAGTATTTAGAATCTCAGGTAAAGATATTACAAGAGGGTACAGAGAAGTATCAACAAGCCATGATAGAGTGACTTGCATCAAGCACTAAGGCTAAGTTAGATCATTAGCGAGGGAAGGGAATGTTATTGACGATATGGACTAATAAACTTTGTGATTGTAAAATCATTTCATTAGAGAGTAGGTGATGGAGGAGATGGGTTCGATCACCAAATAGGACAGATGAGCATTTTCATGAATGGACATACGCCAAATTGGGTGGATGAGGCATCTTAAAGATGATTTTTATTTTTTTTGGCAGACCAATACTAGGTACTCTTGGATCCAACAACCATTTATATTATAAGTGATGTGATACTATGGTACCCGTGGGTGGTGCAAAATGAATAATTAAGGAGAAACTTGAGATGGTCAACATAAGGCTAAGCTGAATAGTGGAAATCGCTTTTAGACTATAATTGCCCGATTATGTTGTTATTTTTTATGATTGATAATCAAGTTATTTTTCTTGTGTTTTTTAACTTGCTCAGAATGCCATGCCAAACCTAAAGATAATGGCTGTTGCGTCGAATGACCAACTATTATTGACAATTTCGTTGATTGACCGTCAGATAACGATCGTGTCACAAATTGGCTGACGTATCTCGGCCATTATTATGTTTCGATCGGCCAATGTTTTGATCATAAAGAATAGTTGGTATATTCCAACCGGTTATAAGAATTGGTTGCTTCCGATTTTTTAGTAAAGTCGTATCTCATCTTAATAGATTTAACTGTTGTGAACGGTTTTAGATACATATTTCAAAAACGCCTCTTTGCGAAAATGCACGGCCATTCCTTCTCTATAAAAACCCCTTGGAAATTGAGGATTAAATAAGAACTTATATTCTCTTCTTTGTCTCTTTATAAGCACTCAAAATGGGTTCTCTGTTTTTTACATTGTATACATAAAGTTTGTCTAAACAGAAAACTGCGTACCAAGTTCCTTCTGTGGAATCCTTGTGATTGTTGCATGTTGATCTACCAAGGCTTGTTGTATCCTGAAAATGGTTCACTAGAAACTCAACAACGCTCTCATACCAACAAGAGTTAGCGAATAACACTTCAAGGAAAGCATATCTAATACGTGCTTCAAATCCTGGTTTAAATCTTACTATTTTATTTTTATTTCTGTTTCCTCCATCGTTATTTTCTCAATAGTATTCATATGTGCTCCACGTGTACACTCTTCCATGTGCACATATATCACAGGTACACATACACGGTATGTGTTTCCAAATCAAGGTCTTTATAGTTATGACTCTTTTTTTATTACATGTCATCCAAGACTCTACCCATGATTCTCTTGTCCTTTTAGTGGTACATCATGCATATCCAAAGATTTCATATATAGGTCATTATAATCAATCTATTGAGAGAGTGTGTCTGGAGTCTGGACTTAGTTGAATAGCTCAACACGCTCAAATGTGTGCACGAATTGTGCATGCATTAACTATTATAAATAAAGTAAGATTTAGGTTTGGCATGGCATTTTGAGCATCTCTTTATATATACGTTTTGTCCCATTGCATTTACTCTCTCCTCTACTCACCTAAAGGTCTAAAGAAATAAATAACTAATATGTTTTTTAATACATCATTTGAACCTTACATCTAGCTTAATCCTTTACCCTTTAAAATTAAAATATAAACATTATAACCAAAAGTACGAAGAAATAAATAACGAACATGATTTTCAAACTATACTTCTTCTCAGAATTTGCAATGTAATGCAATTTTAATATAACAATTTACTTAAAAGGAAGCGTATAAATGACTTCTCCCTAAAATAATACTCAAACCTGATCGAATTCAACATACTTTTAGCATGATCATAAATAAAAGTTCGTAAATAAAAAATTTTCAATTCTAATATGAAGTACTTGTTGAATGGTTGTAGATTGGTCTCTGGACGATTTTGGGTAGGTTTGGGCGACCGAACCTGAAGGCTCGGGTGATCAATAGATTTTGGAATTATGTGCACAACTCTCTAGACCTTTTTTTGCCATGTTCGGGCAACCGAACATGTGTTCATTGGGTGACTAAAGGGTGTTCGGGCGGTGTCGATCGACTGACCGATCGACAGTCGATTTCCGCAGTTTTTCACAGTTTTGTATAAGTTGTTTCTATTTTCAGTTATAGGCTATATAAACAGGTGTCATTAGGATTAGGATAAGTTTAAGACTTGTTTAAGAGGGTTTTGTAGAGGGAAAAAGCTAGGGTTTCTCCTGGGGCTTTGATCTAGATAAATTCATCTCTTATAACTTTTCAAATTCATAGTGCATATCGCTTTGTGCTGTGGTTTTTTCTCGCAAGATCTTTTCCACATAAAAATTGGATTATCTCTATGTGGATTTGCTTATGCTGTTGTGTTTTGCTTGTTTGATTCACCTTTGTACTTCCGCGAGTTTCAAATAATACTAAAGGTCGTGTAGTTTCTCTTACTAAATTGCTCGTAAAGTCTTTAAATTAATTTGATGTGTATTCTCATTCATTATTAATTTTCATAAACTTTACCTTTTATCCTTTTTGTTTTTAACCAAAGCTTCAAACTTCATAAATAGTAAAAAAGCATCCTTCTCCCTTTTGAACATAAAAATATACATTTATAGTAAAATTATCAACAAAAAATAAAGAAAATCGTATAAAATAGGACCTCATTAACATGGTATTTACATCGAGTTACCTTTTTAAATTACATTTTCATTAAGCCACCTTATTAATCAAGTTATTGTTAAAGGGTGCCTCTAGTTAGTTTTTTCTAACTTCCGTTAGTTTAAAGAATGATTTTTCTAAAATGGTCAAATTACCCATAGTTAATGAGGTTGCTTAAGAAAAGTTAAATAGGTAACTAGGCGTGTGTGTGGATTGCCTGTGAAAGCAAGAAAAAGCTAGGTGGGGCCTACTGTGATGTTTGTGAGAAATTCACCCCTATCCATTCTTTTTTTCCAGGTCATGTTAGGCTATGGGGCAAAAAATGAAGCAGATTCAAAACCCAAGTGGGGTGTAGGGTAAAGTGGGTGAGGAAATGCCTATCAACCTCCCTGGGTCTACCGTGACGTTTATATGCCCTGTATACTGTTCATAAGTTCATGCGTGCTGATACGAACTAAAAACACAAAAATATTAGGCTGATGCTATTAGTGCACTTTTCTGTGGCATACTAGTGCACCTTGTTTGTCAATCACTTACGTCAGTGAGTCTAGTGTCGGTTGAGCCCAATGAAGACGAAGACCGAAGACTCAAGACGGACTGGCTGCATCAAGGAAGAAGTTTCAGGTAAAAGTGATGCCTTGGTGCCTTAACCTTGACCAAAACCCTACCCCTTTGCTTCTTTGATGACCTTGACCTCATTAGGAAACCATTTTGTCATCATAGATTGGCCCTAGGTGTCAAAATTGATCACCTTAAACCTTGGCCAAATGGCAAGACTAAAGCATAAGAGGTTCAGCAAAATGCTGAGGCTGAACCAGGCTGGTCCGACCGGTCAAGACCGGTCGGCCAGCAGCCTTGCTGCATGCTGCAATGGCCAGCCGACCGGTCATGACCGGTCGGCCTCTCATATCAGGGGTCTTCAGCAGGAATTGCCGACCGGTCATGACCGGTCGGCCTAGAAATCTCAAAAGGGTCAGCAAGGGGGTCCGACCGGTCATGACCGGTTGGCCTGTGTATTGGTGATACCCTTCAGCAAAGGGATCCGACCGGTCATGACTGGTCGGGACAGGTCGGCTTATAGCCGTTTTATGGCCGTTTTATGACCGTTGGAGCTTTCTTTTCTTACATATAGAGCTCCGTTTTTGGGCATTTGATGAGGAATTTTTGAGGAGTGAAGCCACCATTGTTGGAGACCATTTAAGGCTCATTCCTTGACCTATGCAAAGCATCTTCCTTGTGCTTTAACACAAGTTTAGAGCATTCCAAGCTCATGAAGAAGATGACCTTCATCCCCTCTTGATCTCTAGAGTTTGGAAGCTTCTTGATTGACAAATCCTTGTCCAAAACTCTAAGATGAGATCTTTGTAGGTAAGAGACTCTAGGAAACCCATTCCCACTAAGTTGTAGAGCTCTCAAACCTATCTTCCTAGCACCTTGGGCATTTCAAGGCATCGCATGCAAGGTGTTTGATCGAGTGTGGCTGAGGCATTGGCGACGCAACGGCGACACGATCGTGGGAGCAAGGGAAGCTGATTGAAGCACGGGAGAGCGGAGATCAAGCAACCCAATCCGGCGCTAAACAAGGAGCTCATCCGACAAGTAGGTTGTCTTATTTGAGAGTCCATTTTAGAGTTTGTTTGTTGAACTCGTCCTAGGGACGTTAGCCGTTCCTTGGCCCGTCAGCCGGGCCTAAACTTAGTCTCCAAGGGGGAGCCTCCGACACGGGAGTAAACGTGCGTTAGGTTGAGAGTTAGCCTAAGTCTAAAACTCCGGGTATGGTTGAGAGGTGAACCAATAAAACCTCCGTGTAAAGGTTGAGAGGTGAACCTCATTTAAAACCTCCGATAGTGAATGCCGGTGTGCTCAAAGGGGTTGAGTACTTGAACCGGGAGTGGAGTAGACAAGTAGTCGAACCACTATACATGCTTGTGTTTGTGATTGAATTGAGCACATTGATATCTTAGCATTGTTAGTTTAATTGTCTAATTATGAATGCTTGATAGGAATGTATGCTAGGCACCTTTTAGTCTCATCCTCACACAAGATGTACCTTCACTAGTTGTGTAGACTTGAGCTCATTGATTCACTCTCATAAGTCTACACAAGTTGCATAGGTTAGAAGCTTAATTAGTTGAATAATTTACTTACCTATGCATGCTTAGACTAGGATTGTTTATTGCTTTAACTTTTGCTAGTCTTGTGATTGGACCCACCTAGGCTTGGAAGCCGAAGTGTTCTTGCTTACATAGCTTAATTTGTTGAATTGTGTAAGTAGGCGAAAAGAATTTCAAAGGTCCTAATCACCCCCCCTCTAGGTCCTTAGACATATCTCCGAGTGTCTCTACAAGCGGTAAAACCACAATTTCAGATGCAAAACATTTGTTGCCTCATGAATATTTCAATGGTGGATGTTCAATTCTCACTATTTTCTATTGTGCAGCCCACTTGAGTCATGTAGTTGCCTCAGTTTTGGGTGGTCCTAACATAATTTTTCGAAACAAATGAAAGGGGTGAATTTCTCAAAAACATCACGGTGGACCCACTTGGCTTCTGTGGTTGGACTTGCTTGCGAAGGCTTTGGCAGGCAACGTGTATCCCCTGAATTTAAATATCATTAATGAGTTGCTATTGTGAAAAACTTCTCAAAAGGTGAAAAGCATATAGAGTTTTTTTTTTTTTTTTTTACACAGATTGCATGCCAATAGCAAGGTGGCTATTGGTTGATATTCTCTAGGCCCCACCATAATGTATGTATTGATCCATGCTGTCCATCTATCTTTCCATATCATTTTAGTGCATGAGCCCAAAAATGGGGCAGATCTAAATCTCAGGTGGACCTCATCGTAAGAAAACAGTGGTGATTGAACTCCCACCATTAAAAACTTCATAGGGCCCACTATAATGTTTATTTTTCATACAACCCTGTTGATTAGGTCATGTAGACATGGATGAAGGGAAAATACAAATATCGACTTGATCCAAAACTTTTATGGCCTTAAGAAACTTTTAATGGTGGGCATTCAATCATCATTGTTTCCTGCGGTGTGTTTCACCTGAGATTTGGATCTATCTCATTTTTGGGCTCACATCCTAAAATGAGCTAGAAAAATGGATGGATAGCGTGGATATGAAAAATACATCTGGGTGGGCTCCACTGAGCTCGGCGGTTCCCAAGATCCACCGGGCACAATCATACACAAATGCTAAACGAACATGGAACCCAAAACAAGTTGGTCACTGGATATCCCCCCCATGTCATCATTCCAATGAAGAAGACCACGGTACTCTCCACACGTGTGTATAGCCAAGCCCGTGCATTCACCTTCCACCCATGTGCCAACATGTCATGCGTGTGCATGATCCAAGACACCCCAAAGTGGACCATCGTATCAACAGGTTGGCCACAATTTACAAATTAAATAAACGGAAAAAAGCTTGGCCAACCTTAATGTTGCAGTCCATTCATTTTGTACAATATGGCCCACTTAACGTGGACTACCCCATGATCAAACCATCCAAGGGCTGCAATACGAACACGTGGAAACTATCAGTTAAAAAGCCCTGATGTCACATGTACATACACAGACCACATTGGTGCATGCAACTTACGCTTGCCAGCAGATTCGATGGATATGGGGAACTTGGAGCTCCATAGATCCATGATTGTGGAGTCCGCTGTGATTTTTTTTTTTTAATCCACGCTATCCATCCATTTCGCTAGCTCATTTTAGGGCATGAGCTAAAAAATGAGGCAGATCCAAATCTCATGTGAACCACACCACAGGAAATAGTGGCGATTGAACGGTCACCATTAAAACTTTTTGGGGCCCACAAAATTTTTGGATCAAGCTTATATTTATGTTTTCCCTTCATGGAAAATAAACACTGCAATGGACCCCAGGAAGTTTTTAATTGTGTGCATTCAATAGCCACTATTTTTTTGTGGTGTGATCCACTGAGATTTGGATCTGCCTAATTTTTGGGCTCAGGCCCTAAAATGGATGGACAACATGAATAAAACACATACATCATGGTGGGGCCTATAGAGCAACGACCAGTACCCACGTGGCTACTGGCATACAATCCCTATTAGAGAAAATTATGGATTTTTTCTTTTCTTTTTTTTTCTTTTCTTTTTTATGAGATTTTTTTAATAACACCTCACTAATGTATTTACATTTAGGTAACTAATTAATTTTTCTTAAGAAACCTCATTAATTAGTGGCATTTTTGTTATTTTAGAAAAAATCATACTTTAAAGTGACCGAAGTTTGAGAAAACTAATGGAAGTTACTGGTAGGTTGATTAATGAGGTAAGCTTAATGAAAATGTAATTTAAGACGGCATCTGGATGTAAATACCAAATTAATGAGGTACTATTTTATAAAAAAAATTAAAAATAAAATACATTAAACCTCCTAATGACTTGACTAAAGTCTCACAAGTTTCAAAACGAATTAAATTTAAGACATTCTTACTTCTAATAGTAGATGAGAGAAAATAAATTTTATGAAGCTTTTTAAATAAGTAGTTATCACAAGAATTAAGATTAATAGATTTTAAACCTCAAAGTAAATGTTGATCAAGAATTAATTGTAGTCGAACTTGCTCACGTTGCTTAACCAATTATGCTAGATCATAGTGAAATTCGTAACAATTTTGGTAACAATAACATCATCAACCATGATATCTTCGATCAAATATATCCATCAAATCTCCTATTGCAACTACCATTATTGCTTTACAATTTCAATTAATCCTATTTTTCCAAAATTTTATAGCTATTTGCATTAAAATTTTTCAATAATAGAAGTCTCTTTTATGGGTTTTCACATGTGGCCCACTAAAAATTATTCAATAATACTACCAAACATCATAACTTTGAAATCTTCAATCCCAAGAAATTTCATGTGTTGTTATCACTCATGTAAATTATGATATCATTACATATCCAATACATGTAAAACTAGTCCCCATGCTGCATGAAATGAAGTATTTGAATTTAAAATTTATTGATGATTCATATTCTCTCATGGTATCGTCTACAACACTTCTCCATCTTCAGATGAACTATCTTTTTTCATTAGATTTTCCTAGGAACCCTTTAAATATGATGTTTGATTATGTAAATCAATCTTAAGACTTTTCTTATTTACTATTCTAAATCTATAACTCTTTTATAAGTGGCCCCTCTTCTTCATATTTAAAACTTTCCTTTTTCTTCTGCCATTTTGTTGTGGATCTTATTTAATCCATGCCACTAGTACCTTTCATAGTGGATCTTCCTTTAGATATCATTGCAACACTAAAGGATCTCTTGACTGTTTTTATAAGATTCTTCGGCAAGCAATGTGTACATAGTAGTTTCTATATCATGATCTAGACCATTACTAAGATCAATAATGGAACCATCCAAGAAATGTGACCTATTACGAAGCAAAGAACTATATTTTATTTCTTGTCTTTTTATATCAATTGCCACCAATCTACCAACCAAAGTATTGAACTCGTTTTAATGTTCTTATAAAGATGATATTTCATATTCAAGTTGTACAACTACCATTAGAGAAAAATCTTATTCAATTTAGACTTCCCTTCATATAGGTTTTGTAACTTGTACATTAAAAAAAATTCAACATTTCTTATATACATGCTTCTCTTCCTTTCATTTTATCATGCTTGTGCAGCCCTCCTTGACTAACATCACAATCACTTTAACTCAAATAATGTGTTACTCAAACTGTTGAAGTTTGACACTTCAAATATAGAAAAACTCGATCTCTTCATCTAAAATATAGGCAACGCAAGCACCAACACCGATGTTGTAAAGATGTCTCTCAACGTATATGCTTCGGTAACAATTGTTGCAAAAATCTTGCACACAATCAATGTAGGTGAAATAAAAGCTAGAAAGAAAAGAGATAAAAAAAAAAAAAAACATAAGACAAGATAAGGATTTACATTGTTACACAATTAATCTAGAAAAAATAGAGAATATAAGAATTGTTCTCACCCACTTTGAAAAGGCACATGCATGCCTATGACACTTAAGGTTTTCATATTTTTCCTTTCATATGTATAAACACTTCCCACGAATATTTTGCACAAAAAATCCTAGAAAGCAAGCTTCATTTGTGACATACAAAGGTGACTTAAAGGTAATAGTTTCCTTTTAAGTAAAAGGTGAGATTGCAGTTTTATCGCTAGTAGAGAGACTTGAAGATATGACTAATGTCCTAGAGGGAGGGAGGGGTGAATAGGACTTTTTAAAATTCTTTTCAAAGTTTAAAATAACTAGACACTCAATCTAGCCATTGGAGATACTTGAACAATCAAAGATATGCATATGAATCACAAGACTTAAGAACACAAGGTACAAGCAACATTGAGATTTTCACAAACAATTTTAGCTCATATATATCTAAGCATGAATCCTTCAAAGACTAAATATAAGCATAGATAAGCATTCAATCCACAATGCACAACAATACATAATGGTTCGACTTTGGGTCTACTCCACTCCCGGTTGTCATACTCACTCCTTGAGGACATCAGATTTCACTATGTAAATGGTTTTAAATTGGGTTCACTATCAAACCTTACATCCTAATCCTAGGACACGCGTATACCACTCACCGATGGCCTTATCTTGGGACTTGCTGAGTTTGGATCTCAAACTCTTACCAATTCCAATCCAATAACTGGCCGCGTACGCTCCCACCGAAGGCCCGCACAAGGGACTTACTCTCGAGATTAGGGTCACAACCAAATCTGAGTATTGAATGACTATTAATGACCACAAGATTTAACTATAAGGGTTTGGTAAGGCATTAATGCAAGCTTGAGTTCATTCTTCAATCCGAGTTTTGAATACTCATTAATGTGCTATTAACACAAGGATTGAATGATGAACTCAAGGGCAATAGAGCAAAGAGGGAAGGATTTGATGTGGAAACTCTCTCTCTCTAGGCTTTAATGGGGTGTGCTCATCTAGACCTAAAAGTCCTTAAAAGTTATTCTTATAGATGCAAAGCAACGGGTAAAAAACGACGAGAAAATGGCTACAAATTGACCTATCAACTAGTCTGTCAACCAGTCTACAGAGGATCGTCAACCGGTCGACGATGGGTGTCGACCGGCCGAATTAAGTCAGCAACACAGGTTTTCAGTTCAAGACTTGTTGACCTAAAATAGGCCAATATCGACCGGTCGACTAGGTTCATCGACTGGTCGACTAAGAACATCGACCTGTCGATTTTTACTTGTGACTGGTTGAATTAGCTTGGCTACCAGCTGCTGACCAAATTTGGCCAAATTCGGTCGGTTGCCCAAACTAGTCGACCTGTCTAACCAAGCTGTCAACTAGCCTACTCCAAGTGCATTGAAAATTAGGTTTTTCTTGGATTTCCTCTCATGCACTGAATGTCTAAAGCCTTTCCTGATCCAAAAGGACCTTGGGCAAGATTAAATGACTACGGAGGTTTTTCTAGAAGATTTAAGTGATACCAAGGGGTTTTGGGATCCTAAGGTCTGTCTATATATGCAACCTTACCAATGGAACTGTTGGAGCTTGGAATCTTCACTTGGCAAGCAGCTTCGACTTCAAGTCTTGAGTCTTCATTCTTCATTTGGAACTCACCAGACTTGACACATCTAGACTTCATGGCAATTGACAAAAACATTGCACTTACGAAAGGAAACTACCTAAGAGTAACATCCACACCTTTCATCATGATTTTCTTAAGGGGCTTGTAACAATTTGGCATTAGAGTCATGCTTTTTAAGCTGTTGAAGGCAAAGATGAAGATGTTGACAAAGCCTACGGAGAAGCTATAGAGTGGAAGAAAAATAACAACCGGTTAAGGCAAGTATTGAGGCTAAGTAGGATTTTTTAATGACAAAATCTTATCCATGATATCATATGGTTCAACTCAAAGTCATAAAAACTTCCCACTTGCGAGCCGGCGATAGGAGAGACGAGTTTCATCGCTGATTGGAACGTGTCATAGTTGCGTCCAAAGGACATATTGAAGGACGGATGGAGTGGATGAAACACATCAAAATTGAGTTTCCTTGTTTTGATAGGGAAGACGTTTTGTAATGGATCTTTCATGCCAACCAGTATAGGAGATGTAGTAATACTCCCAATCGAAAAATGGTCGAGACTACAACAATCCATTGGATGTAATGCAGTACCATGGTAACAATGGTTGGTGTATCACTTAATCAATTTTATCTAGGCTCAGTTGATGGAGCATCAACCAAGACATTGGGCTTGTGATTTTCTCTTAGACAAAATGGTGCCCATTATTTTCTCAATTCATGTAATCAAGTTGCTTTGTTCATAAGTTTTTTTTTTTTTTTTTTCCATCATAGATTTTCACTCTAACATAAAATTCGATCAGTGTAACAAGTTAGTGCATACGGGTAAGTTTAGAGAAAACTAGGTGAGTCTTGTAACAAAAGTCAGGCAAGGTCTTTGTTCAAACATCTACTTTACATTTTTTATCAAACCTTTTCACCCTATAAAACGCAGCCAAGTAACGCAAAACTCCCCACGGAGTTAGTGCAAAATTCGATCGAGCAAGTTTAGGAAAACCCAATGAGTCTTGTAACATCCCGAGTCATATAGGAAGTTGACACATTATCATGCTTAATTATCCAAAGTTGCCATAGTCAAAGTTTTGAATTGACTCACCCAGTTTCTAAACAATGCATTGGATATACATTTATTGTAGGAATACTTGTGCAATTACTTTCTTATAGCCAGTTCAATTGTAATATGTCTTACCTAGCTACTTTTTATTCTTTCCTCTTTTCTTTGCTTGTTAGTTTAGAATTCCATTTTCATAAATGTATAAAACTATTGAACAGGAAAATGGCTGATGCGGTCGTCAGTGTTCTCCTGGATAATTTGCTGTCATTACTCATAAGTGAAGGTCATAAGCTACTTGAGTTTGATGACTATTTTAAGGAAACAAAGAAGGAGCTAAAGTACATGCAGAACTCTCTCAAAGATGCTGATCGGGTGAAGATAAAAGAGAGGAGTGAGATTTTCAAGACGGTAATGGGAGACTTAAGAGAGTTGGTATACGATGCTGAGGATGTAATAGTAGATTGCCAGCTTAAATTTCAGAAAAAATACCAAGCGTCTGCACCCAATTTTACAAGTTGTTGCTTTTCTGCCCATTTGATATATCGTCGTCAGCTAGGAAAGCGGCTGAGAAAAATAAATGAAGGGGTAAGGAAGGTAAAGGAGAATATGAAGTCCTACTTGCAAACAACTCCACACCAAATTGGCAAGCATGAAGACCATGGGAATATGCCATTGTCCTACCCAATCCTAATGCATGAAGCTGAAATGGTAGGATTAGAAGATGACTCAAGGAAGATTAGAAATTGGATCTTAGAAGCGGATGGACCCCCAACTGTGATTGGAATAGTTGGAATGGGGGGAATCGGTAAAACCACGCTCGCTCAAAAGTTATGTCACAGTGAGAGTATAAAAAACTCTTTTAATCACGTAGTTTTTGTTACTGTTTCTGAAAGTTTCAAATTCGACGAATTGCTGAAGAAGATGCTAGAAAAACTAAATGTAGATGATGAATCTCTGAGGAGAAAGGGTGTTGAGGGGCTACTGGAAAGTCTTAACAGCAAATTAGATGGGAAATACTTGATAGTTTTAGACGATGTCTGGGGAACGAATGAAGGGATGTGGTGGAATAGCTTGAAGTCCTACTTGCCCCTAGTGGAGGGTAGCTGTATTATTGTTACGACAAGGAATGTAAAGGTTGTTAAATCAATGGGAGCTGCTAGCAGATGCATACACTATCCCCAAACTCTTTCAAAAGAAGATAGTTGGTCCTTATTTAGCAAAATAGCTTTTGCAGGAAATGGAGGTAAGTGCACAAATCCGAACTTGGAGTGTTTGGGAAAGGAGATCGTTGCGAGGTGCGGGGGGCTGCCATTAGCAATTAAGGTTGTGGGTGGAATGATGCTGGGGAAAAGTGATTCTATCCATGAATGGAGGCGAATATCGGAGCATCTAAAGGAGGAGTTGAAAATCAACAATGAAGATGAGCCAGTCATTGCAAGTCTAGAGTTAAGCTACGAAGAGCTCCCAATGCACTTAAAACCTTGCTTCTTATGCTTTGCCATGTTTCCTGAAGATTTTGAAATTGTTGTTGAGGACATGGTTAACTGGTGGATTGGTGAGGGATTTGTTTGGGGAAGAAATGGGAAAACGGCAGTTGAGGTAGGAGAAGAATGTATTTCAGAATTATTTAATCGATTTTTAGTACTTGGAGTGCATAAAGATTGGTTGGAGAGAAGGTATTTTCGTTGCAAAATGCATGATATGGTTCGAGATATGGTTATAAGAATTGCAAGAGAAGAGAGTTTTTTTGTGAGCTTGGAGTGTGGAGGTAGTCCCGCATTCAGTGAGCAGTGTCGCCGTTTGGGAATTGTGAGGAATACAGCTGTACAGAGCATCGGAAACAGTCCCACCAAGTTGCGGACATTGGTTGGGATGGATATTGATGAGAGCAAAGAGATTATTACAAGTGTAAAAGAAAAACTATGCAAGGTAAGGTGGTTGAGGGTTTTGTCGCTTTCATTTTCAGACAGCTGGGGAATCGATAAAGATGACGTGGACAGGGATTGGTTGAATGGGATAGGGTCATTACAGCACCTCGTTTATCTTAAAATAGAGAGTTCTGCCTTAAGATCACTGCCCGATTGGATTGGAGATCTTCGTAGTCTTCAGATTCTACGTTTATACGACTGCTCCAATTTGGAAAGGCTTCCCGTGTCAATCACGACATTGGAGAAGCTGACAGCTATCCAAATCTTTCGCTGTGATTCTTTAGAATGCATGCCAGAAGGGCTTGGAAAGCTTTCAAATCTGGAACGGTTGGGAAGGTTTAGGCCTGCAGTGAATAAAAATGGATCAGGGATTTCGGAGTTGAAGAAGTTAACAAGACTGAGAGAACTTACAATAGAGATAAAGTCAGAGGAACAAATAGAAGAAGGGGAATGGAATGTGTTATCAATGCTCCAACATCTCCAAATTCTAAGGTTATGGTTTAAGGTTGAAAGCGATGGAGTTGTAAGGAAGATAGACCGTGAGATTTCTCCTCCTCTTAAATGCCTCAGGGAGTTGATTCTTATTGATTACAAAGGAGAAAGGACACCTGAGTGGCTCAGTCCTACTTCCCTTCCCAATCTTCAGTTTCTTCACATTGGTGGGGGAAGGATTAGGAAGATGGGTCCCAGATTTTGGGAGAGCGAGAGTGGGGTATGGAAAGTGGAGGTCTTGGTGCTAGAATATTTGAATGAATTGGATGAGGAGTGGCCGAGGATGCGAAGGGCAATGCCGTCTTTAAGACTCCTCAAGGTTTACGGGTGTCCAAAGCTCAAGTCATTCCCATTCGATGTTACAGAATTCGGCATATGGAGGAAAGAAGAAGAAGAAGAAGAAGAAGAAGAAAGAGAAGAAGGTAAGGATAGTGTAAGTGTGGCCGTCACTTGATTCCTTTTGTATATCCTCTCGCACGTGTGGCTTCTAATGATGAAATGATGGTAACTGTTCTGCGCCGCCAATTACCCTTTCAATCTCCTACCACACTCTGATGGTAGAAAGCAGTCGGGGCAATGATTCCCACCGTTGAAACCTACTGCTTTCTGTGGTGTCATCTACTTGAGCTTCGGATCTGCATCATTTTTGGGCCCACAAAAATAATTATCTCGTAAGATGTATGGACGGTGTGGATATAAGAAGACAGATCCAATGATCAAGTGGACCACCATGAGTTTTTGGATCTGCTTTATGTGGGCCCCGCCATGAGTTTTGTTGTATATCCAAACCGCCCTTCCAATATTTGGCGACATCGGTTTAACCCAAAAATAAGACAGATCCAATGATCAAGTGGACCACACTGCAGAATCAGATTGATTCCCACCGTTGAAACCTTCTTAGGTCACACAGACCTTGATGAAGGGGAAAAAAAATATATCAGATTGATCCAAAACTGCTGTGGCCCCTAGGAAGTTTTCAATGGTAGACGTTCAATACCTATTGATTTCTGTGGTGTCATCCACTTGAGCTTCTGATCTGCATCATTTTTGGGCCCACACGTTGGTTATCTCGTAAGATGTATGGACGGTGTGGATATAAGCATATATCATGGTGGGCCACATAACTTGGTGATGTCAACACACCACCACGGCACACACCACGCAATCCGTTTGGTTCTATAGCCACTCGGGCGGTTTGCTAATTTCACGCGCATTTAGAGCCGTACACATCCAACTGGCAGGCGCATCTGGTGACCCAAACATGATGTATGTGTTTTATCCGTCCCGTCCATTCATTTTGGCATCTCATTTTAGGGCATGAGCCCAAAAATGAGACAGATCCAAAGGTCAAGTGGACCACACCACAAGAAACTGTGAGGAGAATGATATCCACTGTTGAAACCTTCCTAAGGCCCAGAGTGATGTTTATTTATCATCCAGCCTGTTGATAAGGTCACATTGACCTGGATGAAGGGAAAAACAAATATCAGTACTTGATTATCATTGATTGCACACTCCTAGAGCATATGTAAGTTTTCCCCGAATCATTGTTTTTTGGAATTAGAATTTAATTCTAGAGCTAATTTTCACTTTTGACAATTTGGAATTTGGCCATAATTCAATTTCTGATTTTAAGCCATGTACAATTCTTTCTAAAATCTGCTTTTCAAATTCTCATAGATTGGATTCAATTTCCAGGTTATCAAACACAACTTGATACATTGAAAATCTTAAGAATCCAATTACTGGATGTAGGTTCTTCAAATTTCTAGTTGCCAAACCACCCCTTAATTTCTTTTTGAAGACGTCTCTAACTTCTTTTTCATCTCCCTCTAACTCTTCATGCTCGCTCTTTGAAGCTACAGGTGCTGTTGAAGAAGAAGGAGACAAGTTTTTTTCTTTTCCTAGAGAAGGAGTAGGTAAGCCTTTTTCTTTGTTACTTTATCAATCATCTATCCATTTTTTGGCTCAAATACTTTCACATGCTCTTATCACAACATTTTCGCTCGAATACCTTCACATAATCTTATAGGTACTCAATGAATATCATAAATCCCGTACGTGTTTCATATGTCACACATATGGGGAATAACCATTTTTGTATGCACCTATTGAATTTATAAACCCCCATTCGTTCTACTTTTGGTCATATAATAATTCTAATAAAAAGAAGACATCATGGGTGTATTTTTATGGGGGTGGCAATAGTTAAAGTACTTTTTTAGATTGATCTAAACCATTTATATTCTTACCACTACCATATAGACACGCTACTTTCTTGTAATCTGCATCATTGATGATTCTGACCTTTGAATCTTGAATTTGAGCATGAGTGGTTAAAATTTTTACTTTGCAATATTCCATGTTTGTTTTGGTAGGGGTGACTGGTCAATTCAACATGTTCATTTAATTGTCGTGTTGTTGATGGAAAATAAATAGAAATACACGAATTAGATGATCCTAGTCATTTGGTTAACAAATTCCAAACCAACAATCTCAAAAAAAATGGTTAATGGCTCACATTTGGTGAGAGGAGAAGAAATTTACTCTTGGATTATCTAACAAAATATTTTCATTGGGGAGCATGATATGAGATGGGTTCTACTAGATGGACGGTCTCAATTGACAAATGATCATAGCCAATGTATAGTAGAGGGGTTCTAATGGTTCTGTCTTGTCAACTTTCTTGTTTTATTACCGTTTCCTTAATCTGCAGTGGTATGCCCACAAAGATCTCCCCACTTTATGTATGGTACAGATCAGCGATCCATCTGATGCTTCCAATGCATATGTGACCATGACGAAAACAGGTAGGACAACTCATCAGGTGGGCCACACATTAAAGAAAAAAATAAATGGTTTAAAATGCATAGCAATGGCTCACATGCCCTACTTCTCAGTGGTTTCTCCTGGTCAGTCACTATCTTTGGAGTGTTCAGATTTGAGAAATGATCTGGCTAGGTTAGTGTATATATAGAAACCTTCACATGCACGTAGATGCATTTGGTATCCAAGTCCCGCTGAGTTGTGAAACTAGCCTGACTTTTATATGAGGCGATCTAGATCTAAACGCAGCATCGCACCTGATGGAAAGCTAAGATTTCACACATGTATCATGTTATAATTCATGCTCACACGTGTAAATTAGCAAACCTCCATCATTAGACTATCACCTTTGACAAACCTTAATTACATAAGACTGATATGCTACTAGTCAAGCTATTTGATACTCTAGCCATGGTTGACTCTTGATATATAGACATTTAAAAATAGTACAGATGACATAAACTCAAGTAAAAACGACTGTCTCTGAGTCATAGTCCAAAAGTTAGATGGCCCAATAATCCTAAACTCGGGATATTTTTTGGTTGAAATAAAAACATTAGATATTTTTATATTTTTCATTATACAATAAATGTTCGCCAATCTAATAATCAAATAAGTGCCTGATAATCATCAATGACACTCTGCTAGTGTATCTAAGTTTTTTTCTCAAATCATTGTCTTTTGGAATTAGAATTTAATTCTAGTGCTAATTTTCACTTTGGCAATTTGGAATTTGGCTGGAATTTAATTTCTGATTTTAAGCCATTTACAATGTTTTTTGAAAAGCTACTTTTCAAATTCTTAGAGATTGGATTCAAATTCTAAGATGTCAAGCACAACTTCACACACTGAAAATTGTCAAGAATCCAATTACTAGTAGTAGATTTTTCAAATTTCTAGTTTCCAAACCACAACCTAAATTCCATTGAAGACGTCTCTAACCTTTCTTCCATC
Organism: Liriodendron chinense; assembly: GCA_003013855.2. Classification (NCBI taxonomy): domain Eukaryota; kingdom Viridiplantae; phylum Streptophyta; class Magnoliopsida; order Magnoliales; family Magnoliaceae; genus Liriodendron; species Liriodendron chinense. The sequence goes on along the minus strand of ML058498.1, from coordinate 1,979,087 downwards.
CTTTTCTCCCTTTTATGCTCGTTGTTTGAAGTTGCGGGTTCCTCTGAAGAAGAACAAGAAGAAGAAGCAGGTATGTTCTTTCCCTTTTTCTTCTTCAATCATATATCACATACTCTTCCCATGACATTTTTTGCTCAAATGCCTTCACACAATCTTAGCTTCTCGATGAGTGCCACAGATCCCACACATATTTTGTATGTCATACTTGTAGGAAATATCCATTTTTGTGTCAATTTTTGTATACACTCACTGATTCAATAAATACCCTTGTTCGTTATGCTTTTAGTCATATATTAATAGTAATAAAAAGAAGACATGATGGGTGTATTTTTATGGGGGTGACAACAGCCTGGGTACTTTCTTAAATAGATCTGATCCTTTTATGTTCTGACGACTACCACTTAGTCACGTTACTTCATTGGAATCATGCATGATTGAATTTGAGCATGAGTCATTAAACAATTTACTTTTCAATATTCCATGTTCGTCTTTATACACAATCATCATAAACAAATTTCCTTCAAATGGACCCTGTGGCATAAAGTGATCGGTTTAGATCGTCATCTACGATGCAATCCAGTGGTGGAAAACCCCGAGCAACCTACCCTATCAAAACCCTTGTTGCAGTGACACATTGGAGGATATTTTGTTTAGGATACAAGTCCTTTCCATAGTACACATGGCAGGGATGACGTGTCAATTCAGTATGTTCACTTAATTGGCTCTGTTGTTGATGGAAAATGATTAGAAATACACAAAATAGATGATCGTAGTCATCTGGTTGGCAGATTCCAAACCACGATTGAAAAAAAATGATTAATGGCCCACATTTGGTGAGAGGAGAAATTTAGGGTCGGATTGCCTAAATTTTATTTTTCCTTGGAACATGATCTGAGATGGGCCCTACTAGTTGGATGGTCTCAATTAACACATAATCATAACCTGTGTACAGTAGAGGGGTTGTAATGGCTCTACCTTATCAACTTTCTAGTTTTGTTACTGTTTCCTTTTGTAGGGGTATGCCCACAAGGATCTCCTCACTTTACATATTGTATAGAGGAGTAGTCCATTTGATGGTTCAAATGCATATGTGAACATAACAAAAATAGGCAGGACAACTCATCAGGTGGGCTACATTATTATGAAAATAAATAAATGATTTAGAAATGCATAGCAATGGCTCACATGCCCTACTTGTCAGTGGTTTCTTTTAGTTAGTCACTCTCTTTGGAGTGTTCAAATTTGAGAAATGATATAGCTGACTAAGTGTATAGGAACCTTCACATGCACATAGATGTATTTGGCATCCAAGTCCCCCTTATCTGGCTACTTCGTATTTGCTCCACCTTGAGTTTTATCCAACTATTTTCTTTGTGAAGGAACATCGATGCAAGAGATACAGGAGATACAGGAAATTTCTTCCCCCTAGCTCAAGGAAAGGAGTTTTATATCATCTAGAGGTTGTTTACACTCATTTTCGGCTCACCAACAAGGACGCAGCTCCAAAAATTGTGGCGCTTATCATCCAAGTCCTGTCATCCAACAATGTGTATGGTTCATCATGTGATTTCTCTCTTTTAACTTCCTGTCTCCATTAATAAATTTGTGAACTCGTCCCTCTGTCCGGCGGGTAAAAGTCTTAAACTTCTTTTTTATGTTTTATTTGTAGCCCATAAACCTTAAGAATTGGTACTTTCTGATACCTGGGAAGGTAATCGGTTTCCCTATTAGATACATTTCATTGACGATATTAGTAGATTTACATGATATGCACTACTCTTTTCTTTTCTTTTTTTCAAAGACTTAAATTGAACATTGAGAATATCTTTGAGTGCATCGTTAAAAGTCTTCAAACAAATAGATGCGGTGAACATAGGACATTCAAAAACTTTCATGAAACACATAGCATTTACTTACCCATGAGCAAATGGTCTTGTTAATTCTCTATGGTGGCTAATGACCCCATCTCACCTGTTTTGCCATTCAATGTTGTCATTTTTCTTATTATCAACTTCTTAAGGTTTTGGCTATGAATGTTTTAATTAATTAGGTTATGGCTATGCAGTGACTCATGCTCCTCACATTTGACACCAATGTACATCTAGACCATAGAAATTGGGTCCAATTGTGGATGGAGCATATCTCTAAAATCACAATAATCACCAATTAATGGCCATTAAATGGAGGGATAAAAGTAAAATACATAGTGGTCCAAATTTGAAGGGAGAAGCTAGATGGTTAATATAATCTTACTGTGCAATTTTTCACTTATACTCAATCGTCAGTCATTTGAACAGTCAAAACTATCATACAACTATGCAACGTGTACAGTTGGAGAGTTACCACCATTTTACGGTATAGAGGAGACATTGGCTCTCTCTGTTTTCTAAGCATACATTCCTCTACCTTTGGTCAAGGTTTTTGGTTCCAACATACAACCGCCTATATTGGTCGTTGCCCGAAATTGATGGCCCATTATGTTGGCCCACACATGGGGTGAACAGTATCGTCCAATTGCTGTAAAAACAAGAGGTATTATACAGCATGCAATGTCTAGGTCATTGTCTTTTTTACACTGCGCTTATCATTTGGTATTGGGCAGGCATATATATTTTGCTAGGCCCACCTCATGGATGGATAATGATACAATATCTCATCAATCAGGCAACACATCTAAGCCAAGTATTAAGTAAACAACCCATTGAACAAAAGCCTCGTTAAGTTGGTTTTATTGCCAATGAGACCTTTCAAAAGCTGCACCACCTGTGGCCTCCAGAGCAAGTGCTCGGAAGTCTAATGGTTGGATACTTAAGAATGTCTAAGAGATGAGATTTTGGCAGACCCACATCAATAGTAAGGTACAGTGTGCAGGCATTTTTTATGACCATAGATGGGCCACAGACGTTAAGCTTGGGAATGGGCCATTGGTTTACACGATTAAAGAAGCTGCCTTCCTCTCTCACCAAGGAAAACCCTTTTGCCCAAGGGAGCTTTTGTGGCTAATCTAGATCGTATATGGTGGATCCACCCTGGATGGCCAGGGTAGGATTCACTGGGTAACCAACAGCCATACAAGCGTATTTGCAACATCCTGTTCTCGCAGACGGCCAAAATCTCTAGTCGATAATATCATCCCACACCACATTGCCTGCGTATGTGGACCCCTTAGAGACCTCCATTTGAGTGCCAAATGGGTCAGCCTTGGGTTGGTTCAGTCCCAAAATTGCCTAGCTAGGTCTGTCGGACCGGTCCAATTCAAAATTTTGATTTAGCCCAGCCCACCATATTTTCCACCTCACCTGAATGGATGTAGGAGTGAAAATGTATCGAATCAACCCGTGGGTCATTGGACCCAAGTGGGTGTATGTCAAAATTTGGACCCATGGGTGGCTCTAGGTCTAAAAGTTTGACCAAAGTTACTAAATGAGTCCAGTCTAGGTCCTCTCAAAATCAACTTGGTCAAACCTAGTTTGGACCTAGTTTTTAAATGGGCCTGATTTTGGGTCAAACTAAAATGGACCCGAGCAAAGCCCCACCCTGATTTAAAAAAAAGAAAGAAAGAAAAGAAGCCTGTAGTAGAGCCTTGGGGGCTTTTCTTCTTTTACTATGGAGTACAACAATGGTTCACCACATTTTAGTAAATCGTGGTTACCTATTCATTACTTTTGACAATATAGGACTACAAATCATGGTCCTGAGAATATATCAAAATCACACTAATTAAACTATCTTAACCACTAGAGGCATCAATGGGCTAGGCTAACCTATGGTCTTTTTGTGTGGACAGACATTTGAGCTAGGCGGAGGCACATCTTTTATGCCCTTGGGACGAGCTTGGGCATAGATATATAAGGCCAAACGATGTTGGGCTAAGCTTAGGCTAGTACGCCTAGTCTGGGTTCACGTCTCTAAATAATATTTATATACTACGTATTAATTACACATGCACACACACGTCAAAAGGGCAAAGATGGTTTATATCCACATAACTACCATTCTTCCGATTAAAATTCAAGTATACAAGAAATAGCAAACATTGATTAATGACCCTGTACACTTGTCATTTACTTGAAATCTGGGACCACCCAAATAGCAGAAGTACCCCTTGTACATTGATTAATGACCCAAAAGTAACAAAATTAAACTCCAGCAATCAAAGGTATGTTATCAAGTCCTATTTTGAGTACATGACCGATCTACAGTTGGTCCCGCTATTTGGGTGGTTAGGACTTAGGATCGGAGGTAAATGCACAAAACAACCTTCCATTGTTCTTGAATGAGATTGGAGCCTAAGGCATGCTTCTCTCGTTAGGGTGTGCTTTGGTTCCACCTAAAAATGGTTTCTCCCACAATAGCATCAGGTGGGCCAGCACCTTAGAAAAACTTGTACCAACGGTTAGGATTTGCCCAACGAGTATAGTCCAACTAAATACTGGATGTAGCTGATCTTTGAGGCATCATACTTTCACCACAAGGCGCAGCACATGGACGGTTCTGAATCCCACACATGAGTGCCAGGATGGAAAATTAAAAAATAAACCATTTTAGGATGTCACCCAACCAGGTCTCAGGGCTCACAAATTCTAATCAAGAGCATTGGGCCCAAAGCATCTATTCCTAACAGGGTTCCACACCCATTGCACCATGAACTTCCTGCCCTTCACACCATTCACATTGTAGCCCTTCCCATGTGGGTCCCTATGCACCATGCCCACATATCCCCCACCCCCACCTGACCCATACACACCCACACACAAGTCGGCTATCTCCGTCGGTGCGGTTGGATCATCACCGGCATACCATGCATTGATAAGTGGATTACTTGCCATCTCTGCTAATTCATGTGCGATCACACTCACCATGCCGTCCACCCCAACGTCCCCATTGGGGGCCCCCATCACCTCCCTTGTTGCACCACCACGAGTGCCCACCGGCCCACCTGCATAGTTGGGCCACGCAAACGGGTAAGCGCATGTCCCCAGGCACTGGGTCCCACTATGGCCAATCCATGCATACGGTACCGTTGCACCGGCGATCAACAGGAAAGTGAAGTAGTGGAATCCACATACCGCACTGCAGAAGTCTTGGACTTGGACATCCGGGGACGTGAGTACCAAGTAAAGGCCATTACGAGCATCAAGCGGCAGTGCACCCTGATATGTGCCGACAGCGGCCTTGATAACCGATTGGATCATGAGGCGAGTAAGGTACTTTCCATGGGAGTAGTCCCAATCGTAGTGCTCCCCGGTGAGGACAATGTCATTGGTGACATTTGCTCCGGTCTGATCTGCGTAGAGCCGGACGGTGCGCCAGCAATCGGCCACCGAAGGAAATGCTGCTGCTGATGATGAAAGTGAGAGGAGGAAATCTCTGATGATGGCTTGGTGAGCCACATTCCAATGGCCATACCATATAGTGCAGAGGTTGATGGGGGATGCTAGGACTGGACCCATGTGGTACACAAGGTCCACTAGCTCAGATGAGCCCTCATAGTTGTTGGTTTGGTGGGGTTGCATTGAGAGAACATGAATCGGAGAGAAGATAGAGAGTGATGAGAAGATGAGAAGGAAATAACCACATGACATGCCCATGTTTCAACTCTCTCTCTCTCTCTCTCTCTCTCTCTCTCTCTGTTGGTGATGCTGGCCACGGTTTATAAGAGTTTTTTAACCGTCCAAGCTCTTTTTTTTCTTTCTTTGCTAAGACAAGGCAATGGCATTGCCTTTTCACGTAATGACATATATATGTATATCTGTAACTTTCCACCTCTTGCTTAGTTGCTTATGGTAAAAGTCATGCTCTTCTTCTATCTTAATATTTTGATGGGGAGTTATTTGATACTCTGGCAGCCTATGACGCTTGATACTCAGTCACTGTAAAATGGTACATGTGACATGTGTTAGCTCACAATAAACTATTGCATTTGTTTTAACACTGTCGCCTACTCCCAAAATCAGATTTGTTGTTTGAGACACTTGTTTGCTGAAATAGGATGGCTGGATATTTTCACTCTAAACCGTCCATTAAATGTCCACCAATCTGACAGGGAGGTGCGCTCCCTGGTATCATACCACCGTAAGTAAGCTGATGGTGGTATCGAGTAGATGTGGGGCCATCAATGTATTTGGACGGTCTGATCGGATTTAGATTGCAGCTTTATGGATCTCCCCACTTTACAAAATTGTCACTACGGCTAATCTAGGGCTGCGGTATGCACTTGTTTTGGCATTCGGTTGTACCCAACCTTTGTTAAAGAGGGACATCTATAAACAACCTACCCTCATGTGAGCCATTTCTTACTTGACGACTTTGACTCTACCCAAATCAAGTCCCAGTATGGCTAAATACACGTTCCCAAAGTGATGAGTGGCTCGAATTTATCATAGGGCTCAGCATACAGCTACAAGATTATGTGGGCACAATCGCGGAAGTGCAATCCAGCGTCCACAGAATCACATGCAATCCATTCATTAGGTGCACCCTCTTTGTTACCCCAAGGCCTGAAAATCTTTCCATCTGAAACTCTTGCGGGCCAGAGCACATGGAACAAGGTGAGTAGGGATGCCTGCAGTTGATTCTTGCCTGTGCCCACCTGAGCTGAAGAACATCCCGTTTGATCTTTCTCCAGGTGGCTCCAGACGGCTTAATTAATTTCGAATCCAGATCCTCTGCTCGGCCCAAATAGAAAAACCTTGTTTGGCTGATACTAATTGGTCCACATCAGCCCTGACTGCATTTAATGTAGTAGCACAGACAACTTCAGTGCTAAGGTGGACCAATCAATTCGGTGCCAAACAGAGTTTCCCTGTTTGGTCCGAGCAGAGGATCGTACTCATTAACTTCTATTTAGAACATGGTGGGGCCACACATATCATGAGTGGGTGAATATCTCTGCCTCACACATGCATGACATTGTCTATGGTACCTGATCAAGTGTCATTGTTGCCCACAAGGTATAATGGACTAAATCACAACCGTCCATTTGATTGGTCTGGTACTTAATGGGCGTGGTAAAAAACTTAACACTTTTTGGGCAATCATGACCCTCCAATTTGTAGATTACAAAAGGACAGATGTCAAATGTCAACAATGGCTTACATGGGGGTGCATGGCATTTTCGTGTCTCTACTACCATACATGTGGCACATGTTTATGAACTTCTCTTGATTAATGTAAGCCACATGTGCCACATGTATGGTAGTGGAGACACGAAAATGCCATGCACCCCCATAGAGGCACAAAATCAACTGCCGAATATTGTATTGTGAAAATTTAGATGTTACACCGCCCAAATTAAAACCAAAAGTCAAGACTACCTAACCTAAGCAATATATATATATATATATATATATATATATATATATATATATATATATATATATATATATATATAGAGAGAGAGAGAGAGAGAGAGAGAGAGAGAGAGGAATGCTCACCTGGGCACCTCTCGTGATAGACACTCATGAGCACTTTTTCTTGGCTCATCGCACGTGATGTGAGCCCAAAATCTGAGCCATCGATCCATGTGATGTAGCACCCCAAAAAACCCCTAGGGCCCATCTTTCAACCTGATTCAAAACTCTCTGGTGGGCCGCAGCAGAAAGCAATATGCAAATCAAGGCACGTGAAACTGTTTCCTTCTTACATGGCCCATCAAAGTTCTGGAACAAGTTAAAAGATGGGCCCTAGGGGCTTTTTGGGGTGCTGCATCACATGAACGGCTCAGATTTTGGGCTCACATCTCGTGCGATGAGCCAAGAAAAAGTGCTCACGAGTGTCTCTCACGAGAGGTGCCCTAGTGAGCATTCCTCCCTCTCCCTCTCTCTCTCTCTCTCTCTCTCTCTATATATATATATATAGAAATTAGATTTTTACAGCAAAATTCCTCTCGAAATTAGATTTTACCAAATAGTGCCTCTAATAACTGATGTTCCAATGCAATCACTTTAAACGGGAGAAATTGCATTACTGTCATCCTTTGTTTTTCTGTTACAACAAAGTGGAATATCGAAAGTGGTGAGGCTCACATGGTATGTGTCTCACATCCAACCCATCCAACATATATGTACCAACATTATTAGTAGAGAACCAAAAAATATAGCAGATCCAATCAAAAGGTGGGCAATCCATTAAAAAAATAATGTACACCATTTAAAATATCCCAATTCAAATGTAGCCCATCTATTGATCTGATCGACCTGATGTTTTGTTCAGTCATGACCATGATGTGGTGCATAATTTTAACAGGTTAGATGTTATACACATACCACGTAAATGGGCCCCATAATTCTTGAGCTTTACTACTTAATTTTTTTTTATAATTTCATCCCTCAAAAGCATCTCTGCATGATTTCAAATCATGGATACATTATTTGGTAAAATATAGATTCATGGGGAACTTTGCAATATAAATCCTTAAAAATAATAATAAAAGAACTTATAATATACTCATGGAAGAAGGGTCACTTTCCAGCCGCTCCTTGTAGGTTAGCATAGCTTAACATACTCTTCTATTTCAAATGTCAATGTCATGGTGCTCATCTTGCAGGGTTTTTCAACTGACACATGAAGAATACTTGGCGTCAACTCTCATTCCAGGGTCTTCTTAGTACATGGGATTAGGTTGGAATTGCATTTGGTCCATGCAAATTTCATCCGGCATTTGAAAACGAATTAAAGGATTGGATTATTCCAGGTATCATATAATTTAATTTCAAAAGGTATCATATCATTCAATCTCAAAAGTAGATATATGGGCCCCACATTAATGCATGTGGTTTATCCATGCCATCCATTCATACGCCTGCTTTACACACAGCATTCTAGTTGTGTGTGTGTTCTTTTTTTTTTTTTTTTTTGGTCAGTCATGCAACCCACCCACCCAGTCAGTCATGCAACGCACCCACTGGTGCTGTCAGCAGCAGGAATTTCACCCTAATGGGTTTTGAGACTATGACCTCTTGTTGAAACTCCACAGAGTTTACCAACGAGGCAAGGCCCTGAACCCAGTTTTTGTGTGTGTGTGTGTGTGTGTGTGTGTGTGTGTGAGTGACTGACATCAATTGTAAATATGGTCCGTTCCTAAATGAAGAATTTGATCTCAAACATGGGATTAGATGGTCGAAATGCTATAGTATTTCTAGACATAATGGTGTTAATCTCATTTAATGCAATTTCGTACCATTATATCCCTCGAACCAATCGAGCCAGGCTCATTTGGGAATTTGCAAATGGAGGTAAAGGAGAAATGGAATTAGAGGTAAATAAATTGGGAGTAAATGGCTTACTCAATTGTGTTCAGATGGAAGTAAATGAAATGCATTTGAAATCTAAATATTTTGTTTATTTGGATTGGGGTAAATGGGAGGAATGGGAGTTTTTCAATATATTAAGAGGAACCTATGTGATATCTCAAATTAGCTTTAATATCTCAAATTAGTGTACATGTGTGATGATATTTAACAGAGTGATTATAATAAGCCCATTGAAATATATAGTTTAGCAAAAAATGAGACAATTTTGATCCTCGGTGGGTCACAAATGTAAGGATTACAAGCAAGCAACTTACTGATGCTTTTTAACCATCCATTTAGATGGCAAACCTTTGGACAGTTTGGATCATTCTATTGGTATGATTTTAATGATGTAGCTAGTAATTGAATTGTTTCGGAGTATCATTAGCATACCATGTATATGGCGTGCTCTCCAAGGAAGCTCAAAAGGACACTTCACCTCCATTTACTTCTAAATTCTCTTTGTAGAGACGATTTTCATCTATATACTTATTTACTCTCATTTCATTTCATTTTCATGCATTTATTTATATCGAAACACACCTTAAATACCATTTACACCCATTTCATTTTTTTTTCTCATGCATTTGCCCCCTCTCGTGGAGTCTAAGTCTATAATAGAGGGTAGGAACAAATCTCCATCATTGCCATGGATGTAGAATGAGTAATGGAGGTCCATATATAATGAATCAGCCATAGTTTACACCCATGGTCCCTATCATTACTTAACTCAGGCTTAAATTGAAATTGAAAAAGTTTAAGTCTCCTCAAGCTCCTCGGCACACATGAGAACTGTGTCAAACACACCCAATGGGCACAGGTGCCCACAACATGCATGTGGGGTGTTCTTCACCAGTCTTTCCTAAGCTCTTTGTTGGTTGAAATGATTTTTCAAAACATTCAAAGATTTTTTTATTTTTTTTGGCACAATGACAATTTTAAAGTATGCCCGAATTATCTTAGAGGGAGACTTGCTGAAATCTTTTAGGGGGTAGGTTTAGCCCATGTGGGGACATTTATTAATTTAAGGATGGTAAGGCTCATGATTCAAGCATAGTACCATGGATTGCCCATGCAAGGTCCTACAGTCCTAAGCTCTAAAGGGTCCACCATGATGTATGTGTCATATCCACTCTGCCCATCAGTTTGATCATTTCATTTTAGGGCATGAGCCCAAACATGAGGCAGATCCAAAGCTCCAAGTGGACTTCCCACAAGGAAATAGTGGGGATAAAGATGCCCACCATTGAAACTGCTCTAGCACCCACCTCCAACCTAGATGAACCAAAAACACAAATATCAGTCTGTGGCCCCAAGAAGTTTTCAACAGTGGGCGTTCAATCTCCACTGCTTCCTGGTGTGTGGTCTACTTGAGCTTTGGATCTATCTTATATTTGGGCTCATGTCCTAAAATGAGCTGGCGAAAGAAATGGACAGAGTGGATACAACACATACATCATGTTGGGCCCCACAGAGCTTGAGGCTGCAGGCAACCCACCCTTTCTCTATGCATATTTCCTTGATAAGTCAAGCTATCCTAAACCCCATTGCTGGTGTCATTACTCATCCATGTTTGGATGGAAATGACCCTAGAATATCAGTATGATTTTTCCCATGCAACCCATCTAAGTTGGGTCCTTCTATGAACGGCCTAATCACCACATGGTGGGCCACTGCCTGAGAAGCATGGGCAAAACGCCTTGTCCCCAGGCTAGTTAAACCTTTCACGTGAATTGCACATGACTTTTGCTGTGAATCTTGACACAGCATCAGCATGTGACAATAGTCTTTGACTCTTTAACAGGAGCGTGGAGTAACAGTTTAGTAGGTGAGGCCCTGATTGTGGGGCCCACTTCTATGTAATTGTTGTATATCCATGCTGTCCATCCGTTTCTCCAGATTATTTTAGGGCACGTTCCCAAAATCGAGGCATATCCACATACTAGGGATTGAATTCCCACCGTAAAAAATTTCTTGGTGTCACAAAAATTTTGGATCAGGCTACTATTTGTGTTTTCCCTTACTATTTGTGTTTTCCCTCCATCCAGGTCTTTGTAACCTTATCAATAGGTTGGATAGAAAATAAACATCCCCGTAGGCCCTAGGAAGTTTTTAACGGTGGACACTCAATCACCACTGTTTTCCTGTAGTGTAGTCCACCTGAGATTTGGATCTGCCTCATTTTTAAGACCAAGGTATAAAATGAGCTGGAAAAAAGGATGGACAGCGTGGACGTACAACACATACATCTAGGTGGGCCCACGGTCATGGCCTTACGCCCTTACCCACCTAATCCGCGCCCCTTTAACAACACTCGAATGGACAATAGTGAAATGTAACCCTCGGGAGTAGTCAAATTGTAGCTTGCTCGCCATTGAACATGGGATCAAATCCAATATTAGTGATCAGAGCCACTCAACTCATGGGTACAACAATGGAGGGTCTAGATTGAACAAAACTCAGGGACTGGATGACTTATTGGCTGCTGTCACTGAGGTTAGCAAATTTTAAAATTAAAATTAACTAAACCAATGGTCCCGATTGGGTAGTTAGGATCATCTGATAAATATAATTTGCGTGCCATAGGCTTTCCAAAGTCGGGCCTACTGAATGGATGCTTGTATATACATAAGGGTGCAGTCTACACTCTTTAGTAATCCTGTGGACTACTAAAACATTCCTCTTATGGTCAAATATCCTGACCAAGGGCATGATGAGCACTTTATTTACTGACTTTTAACCGTTGATACATTTATAATGGAAAATGATAAGGTAATAGTACCTTCCAATGGAGCCTCACACACGTGGCACATCTGGATAGAAATCTGAAGTAGGAATCCCACGGGATCCGGCATTGATTGGCCACTAATCAAAATTATTTTCATCCGACTATTTCTGACCATCAAATGGGTGGGATTTTGTCATGAATGTGAGCCATTGCTGTGGGACACTGAATGAACGGGTGGGAATGCCCAAACGGTGCAACTTTTGGAGTACGGACTATTATCTACTTCAACTCTAAAGTGAACGGTTCCGATCTTGTCCATGCATGCAACGTGTGCAGCACTGACATGAAGGCACATTACCTCCCATGCGCACCGGATCCAGTTCCATATAAGGGGAACTTCATCATCTAGACATCCATCATCTCACCATTTGCTACACTAACCCCAGCATGCAGAGAGGTGAGCACTGATCCGGGCCGAGCTGAGTTAGCCCTAGCTTGGTTTGGCTTGTTTTTGTGACACAATGAGTCTGTGGATTGGCTTTGTTTGGATTTTGGGCTGGCCCGTAGTGCCCAAGTTTGGTTTGCTCTAGTAAAATTTAGTTCAAGCGGGGATCGGTTTGGCCGAAAATTTCAAGCCAAGCTAGATTGGGCCAAGTTCAAAAAGTGGCGGCTCCTTTTTGGCTTGTTTATTTAAATAGAAAAGAAATTAAAAAGTTAGAAAAAGAATTATAAATGTATCATCCTCTACTGGAGTGCAGCTTCAAAATAAACATGTAAGAGCATTTTCTAAACAGTCCGCATTCATGTATATGCATTATCGCGTTGTCCATCTGTTTTATATATCATTTTAGGACATGATCCCAAAATGGATTCATATCCAAAGCTTAAGTGGATCACACTTGTGAGCTGAATCAAGCCGAGTTGAGTCAAATTGAGGTTCAAACTAAGCTAAGTTGAAACTGCCTGGTTTGTTTTGTCAAACAAGCTTGACTCCTAGGCTTGGCTTGGTTTGAATTTCCATTCAAACCAATCCGGCCGAACTTTCAAGTTGAATCCGAGCGGAAATTTCAAGCTGGCTTGGTTTGTGCCCAGCCCTAAGCATGCATGGGAGCACCCATGGGATTTCATACGTTAGTGGTGGGTGGTCTGGCAAGAAGGGAAAGACATCCGAACCGTTCATCTGTTGGGCCCTAATTTGTATGGTTCATTGATTAAAAGAAAAAGCTACGAATAAGCTAGTTTGGATTTAAAAAAACTAATAATCAACATCGGTTCACGACAGGGCAACCCAATTTCACATGGGCAAAGGTTGGATCTCGTGTGTGTGTAGAGAGAGAGAGAGATACTCTAATGTCCAACCGGTTGGACCACAGTTTGCAGTCCACCCCGCCGAATGCTTCCTACCTGTTAAGTGCTTGTGACATCCAATCCTCCTATTAGGTTGGGCCCACCATGAGGATCACCTAGTGTAAAAATCAGCCCTATCCAATCATTAAGTGAGCTATAATATAGAAAACATGTGCAGCCGTTGATTAATAACAAAATACAAGTGTAGTACACTGGGTTAATGGATGCAGCTATTTTTTGGATGAGTTGTTCCTCATGGTGGGGCCAACATATTAGGAGGATTGGATGTCACAAGCACTTAACAGGTTGGAAGAAATCCACCGGGTGGACTGCAAATTGTGGTCCAACCGGTTGCATGTCGTCATTCCTCTGTTCTTGGGCGTTTATGTGGTAAACACATTCTCTAAGGTGGTAATGGCCACACATGGGTGATGTAATAGGACCCCATTTTAAAGCTTTTGGACCATTGAACAGATGAATAGAAAACGAGGGGAAGGGTCCAATGTAGTAGAAATGATGGTGTGTGTCCGGTGGGCCAGGAAGCATGTGAGGCTCTTTCATTACCCTTTTCTTTTGTCTCCATTCTCCCTCTATTATCTTGACTTTGTTAGCTTTTTCAGTCCAAAAAGCTTCTTTTATATATATATATATATATATATATATGTAAAGCTTTCATATAGATGATGTTCAAGTGAAGGCCATATATAGAAGGCCATATATGATGTCTGCATGTGCAAGTGAAGGCCATATATTCTCTCTGTGCACCCTCACTCGCTGCACATGTACAAGACATCTGAACCGTGCATATGCTGGCCCTGCAGTTCAGATGACGTATTGAGGGCCAAAGAACAAAAGCAGCAGTCAGTCATTGTTCGGAGAAGACTTAGTGAGCAGATTAGCCTGTTTTTTTTCTGGCGGATCACCGATCACCTTCAGGGTTAAGATGGGCCCACAGGGCAAATGATCTAGTGTGGAAATCAGGCCGGTCCACTCAGCATGTATGAAAATAATAGATTGCTTCCGCATTCAACATACGCATGATCTGCCTAATGGATGGACCGGCCTTTTTTCGTGACATTTCATCTTCATAGTTACGGCAATTATGCACGGCTCAGATTTCCTGCGCATGTGCATTAAAGGTGCACGTGAGGAGGGTACGTGTGCGCGCTTAAAAAAGAAAGAGCTTTCCAAAGCATACTCGCGTGTGGTAATAAAGTTGCATGTACACGCTACACATGTGCCAGAAGTGCGAGATCCTATGCATCCATCAGATTGGTCCGACCTTGGTGCATGTTTCCCCAAAAATAAATCTGGTCTACCTATTTGAAACAGGTGTACGGGTTAGAAACCTTCGGCCAAGGTTTTCAGAGACGTACATTTGTTTTAATAACCGTGCCCCACCTGACCAATGGATGAACCTGATTTTAAGGGTAGAGTATTAATATAGTGGTGCCATTCTGATGGGTGATTTGGATTTTTAACCTATCAAGTCATGCTGGATCAAACGCTATGTCCATGAGAAGTCCACCCCATCCATCAGTTTAGCCAGCTTACGTTGGGATCAACTAAGATCTTATATCAAGACTGTTATGTAGAGACCAGATCCTTGATCAAAACTAACTGGATCCTTGATGTGGTCCCTATCTACAATTGGGATAACTAAGCAGGTCTGATCTTCAATGTAGAAATAATAGTCAAGTTGACACGTGGGAGACCCATAGGTGGTTCAGATTGATTACACGGCCTTGTCTTCAATCGATGTACTTGTGGGATCCACCTCTAGACCTGCTATTATAGATCGTGATGAGTCGGGTTATCCAACACCAACTTGTTAGAAACAATGTGCGGGTTGATGGTTTGGCTCAAACTGAAAGGGAAATTTTATAAAATAGTTATAAGACCAACCATGCTTTATAAAACATAGAGTTGGGCAGTAAAGGAGCAACATATTCACAAATGAGCATAGCTGAAATAAGGATGTTGAGATGGATGAGTGGCCATAGAAGAAGGATAGAGTTAGAAATGAATCAATTTGAGAGAAGATAGTAACCCAATAAGTAATAAGAGGAGAAAAAGTAGACTTAGATAGTTTAGTCATGTGCAACTGAGACCAAGAATAATAATGAGTTGGTACAAGTTGAAGATACTAAAAGGGTAAGGAGAGATCACAAAAGGACATGGATGAAGGTAATAAGAAAAGATTTGCTAACCTATGATCTAGCTAAAAGTCCAGTCCATGATATAGTGGAATGGTGGAACAGGATTCATGTAGCCTACCCAAATTAACCAAGATAAGGCTTACACGAAGATGATGACAACAATAATGATAAATGTGCAGGTTGATGATGGTTTGGCTTTTTTCGGGATTTTGCCAAGTTTGAGATTCAAATGAAGCATAAATGAGGACTCTTTGCTTGGAAGCAACGACTCTTGTTCAGCACAATACTTTTTTTGCCTACTTCCTTCTCCCAGCCATTTTCATGCCATCATTATTGTTCTTGTTTCACCAACATGATTTGAAACACGACTTCTCATGATTACTTGGCAAACTTCAATGACTGCTTGCCCATTCGACATCAACCCTCCTCTACTTAGGACGGTGACCAGCCAATGAAGATGCTACCACAAGGAGTTAACTGTAATATAATAAACACTAGATCATTAGATATAACAGAAAATACCAAATCAAGGATATTGATTGGAAAAAAAAAAAAAAAAAAGAAGAAGAGGAAATTAAATATGTTCTACGGTGAACAAGCTAAAAATAAAAATAAAAATCCTTATAGTTTGTATCAAATCCACCTTAGTGTTTACCAAGGACAAGGTTTCTTGCTCTTTAACAATAACATACTATGGTATTTTCTACAACATCATTTATCGTGAGCATCTGCTAATCAGATATCTGAAGTTGTTTTGAAAATTAAAAAACCATGAACCTTTTTAAGTGAAATCTTTAACACTTTTTATAATATATTAAAGAGACAATGCCACCTAGACGCCTTAGGTATTGGTTCAATTCCAAATAAAAATTTGCTTTTAAACTCTTTCTTAAAATCCGCTTAAGGTTTCTGTCATTAGCCACAATAACACTTGCCAACGTATGCCATTAAGTATGAGATATTATATTTTTTAAAAGTCATTTTTACCATTGAAGAAAAACCCAAAAAGATAAAAGAAAAAAGAAGAAAGAAAACCTCCGCTGCTCCCTCTCACACACATAGCGGGCTTCCGATAGCAGCTTCGGTGGATTCCTAACTGTGGGACCATCATGATTCATGTACCTTACATCCACGCCCTTCATATGTTTTTGCAGCTCATTTTAGGGCATGATCCAAAAAATGAAAAAGATTCAAATCTCAGGTGTACTACATCACAGGAAACGATGGTGATTGAATCCCTACTGTTAAAAAAGATCTTGGGGCCTATCCAAATGTTTATTTGCATCCAACCTTTTGGTAAGGTTACAAAAATACCTGGATGAAAGGCACACACAAATATCAGATTGACAAAAAACTTCCATGGCCCATTAGAAGTTTTCAATCACGACTGTTTCTATGGTATGGCCCAACCGAGACATGGATCTGCTTCATTTTTTGGATCATACCTCAAGATGAGCTGCCAAAACTATTGGAAGGCCTAGATGTAAGGAATATACATCAAGGTGGGCCCCATATTGAGGGATCCCACCCACCTCGGTCGATATGGGATCTAGAAGCCGCGCCCCTGGAAGCGGATTGGGTGCTGAGTAACTCATTACCTTTAGTGTACTGAGTAAACTCTGTGGGGTCCACTGTGATTTATTTATTTTATCCACTCAATCCATCCATTTTAATAGATAAGTTTATGAATTTATTCAAAAAATTAAGCATATCCAAAGATCAAGTGGACCACGCCACAGGGAAACAATGTGAATTGAACCTTTACCATTGAAAAATTCTTGGAGGCCACAGAAGCTTTGGATCAACATGATATTTGTGTTTTCCCTTCATCCATGTGTTTGTGATCTTATGAACAGTTTGGATGACAAATAAACATCACTGTGGGCCCTAGGAATGTTTCAACGGTAAAAATCATTATTTCCACTGTTTCCTGTGCTATGGTCCACTTGAGCTGTGGATATGCTTCAATTTTGGGCTCAACCGTAAAATGAGCGGAAAAACGGATGGACGGTGTGGATAAACCACATACATTTACAGTAGACCCAACTGAGTAAACTCGGAAGGATAAATCAGTAACCCAGTAAGCCATCCACGCCCATGGTTCCGGAAGCGGATTTCCTGCCAAAGCTTTCGCAGGAAGTCCTGCAGAAAGTTTGGTGGGCCATCATGATGTATGTGGTACATCCATACCGTTCATCTATTTTCTGACGCCATTTTGGGGCATGGGCCTTAAAAGAAGGAAAATCTAAATCTCAAGTGGACCATATCATAGGAAACGTGAGGGATTGAACGCCTACCTTGATAACTTCTTAGGGGTCAAACATGTTGGATGGCAAGAATGAAATTACAGTGGGCCTTTCCACATCACCTAATGATCAAGTTGGATGAAAAAAAAAGAATTACGGTAGGCTCTAGGGCTTTTTTAATGTGGGATTTAATTATTACTGGTAACTCTTGTGGGACCCTCATGATATTTGAATCTTTTTTAGTTTTGAGCTCATGACCTCAAATCATGATTCATAGAGGATAGATGATATGGATCGAACAAATGCATCATTGTGGGGCCCATGGTGTAGCCCACCTTTGGAGTGGAATCCGCAACCCTTGCGCATGAGCAAAGGAGGGTACACTTGTCTTTTTGGATGATAATAGCTGGAATTAGGTGACTGCCGTTAGTCAAAGTCAAAATCAATGATTTTTTAACCTATTTGGTAATTTTAGGCAGGTTTTAGGAAAGAGTTTAAAAACATGCATTTTTTTTGGAATTCAACTAAAATATAGGCATTTATGCTGCATTGTCTCTATATTAAAGCATGTGTGCTAAAGAATAATAATATCTTTGTCATCGTATTGCCATTCTCCCACACTACAAGAAAAATGGCCTTTACTCAAGAAATATTTACCGAGGAAATAAATTTCTTGGGTAATAATACACTTTTACGGACGTAAGTAGAATAGCTTGGGTAAATTTTTCTCCACTTTTTACCAAGGAAAATTTTCCTTGGTAAAAGTGACAAATATCAACAAAGTTTAAATTTTGTGGGTAAATAATGGATTATTTCCTAGCTAAAAATTTAAAGATTTTTAAAATTTTGCTTAATTTTACCGAGGAAACAATTCCTAGGTAAAAGCTCACAATTACTTAGGAAATTACTATTTCGTTGGTAATTTTCACTTTTACCTATGAAATATTTCCTAAGTAAAAGGTCCATTTTGTCAAGGAAAATATTCCTCAGTAAAAGTGATAATTACCAACGAAAATACTAATTTCTTGACTAATTGTAGGGTTTTACTTAAGAATTGTTTTCTTGGTTAAAATATTATAAGAAATTTCCTATTTACCAATGAATCATCAAAGTGGGCCCCACGATAGGGGTAATACCTAATTGATCTCTTAAGGTGGAGCACATCATAAGAAATAATGGTAATTTATTGCTCACCATTAAAAAATCCAAAATGCCGATAAAGTTTTAGTAATGTTTATTTACAATCGAACCAGTTGATAATGTCCAAAAGATCTAGATGAAAGGTAAATACAAATATTAGCTTAATCGAAAACATATGTGACCCGTGAACGGTTTTATGACCATTCATTATTGTTTGTAGTGGTATGTTGCACCTAAGATTTGGATATTTTTAAGGTTTAGTATTATGTACTAAAATGATATTAAAGAATTGATAGATGGGATGGATATTAATAAAATACATCAACTTGGACCTCACACAGTTAAGATAACATATGCGGATTAGCTATTGACTCTCTACTAATTAATGGCTAGTGGTCGATGGTTTGTGGTCCCACCATGATCTATGTATTTCATCCACATTGTCTATACATCTTTTAAGATCATTTTATGGTATGAGTTTACAATTAGGGGAGTATTGCATGGAATTTTTTGATTGGAAAATTAGGGTATGGGTTGGATTTGGTTCCGAGACTTGTTTCATGGAGAGGATTATCGAAAGGAATGACGCTGAAGCTGATGGGATGGCATGTAAGTAATTCAAGTTGACTGTCCAAATTATGGTACCCCTGATCTAACTATTGGATTTGTTTATTGGACGGCCAAATACGAAAAAAATCCCATTGGTCATGTTTCAAAAAACAAGTGTCCAGGGATTGTTCGACCGATATGATTTTAGCACCGTCTCTCAAGGTCAGTGGATTCCACAATTTTAGGACCATCCCTATTTGTAAGTGCCTGCATATGAAGCGGCTCACTCTACCACCTGGATATACCCCCATTCGATCACCTCTCTCTCTCTCTCCCTCTCTCTCTATCTTCGCCTCCGATTCTCCTCTCTCTCTCTCTCTCTCTCTCTCTCTCTCTCTCTTCGCCTCCGATTCTCCTCTCTCTCTCTCTCTCTCTCTCTCTCTCCTCCTCTCTCTCTCTCTCTCTCTCTCTCTCAGACCTACTCCATCTCTCTCATTCGCCTCCCTCTCTCCCTCCAGCACATCTCCACCATCTCTCTCTCATTCGCCTCCCTCTCTCCCTCCAGCACATCTCCACCATCTCTCTCTCATTCGCCTCCCTCTCTCCCTCCAGCACATCTCCACCATCTCTCTCTCATTCGCCTCCCTCTCTCTTCAGCTCGGATCCCACCATTACAGGAGCGGTGAAGCTCCCACCCGAAGGAAACAGTAGCCGTGAGCTCAAACCCCTCCATTGCAGCAGCAGGTTCGATCTCTTCCTCTCTCCGTCTCTCTCTGTCGCTCTTTCTACCTAACGACCTTGTTTCTCCATTCTTTGCTGAGATTAGGGTTCTCTCTCCCTCCCCCTCCCCCTCCCCCTCTACCTCCCCCTCATGTATTTCACGCATGCTACCTATCTGATGAAATGGTTCAACAAGGATTGTTTATTCGGATGTAGCTGAGCATAGGGTTGTTTTGCTTTGATTCTGTGGATTGGAGTTTGGGCTGTATCAGGGTCTCTATTGCTAGCAAGGGTAATAGCTGTAACAATCTTCATTTCATGCATGCTAACTGTTTGATGAAATGGCTCAACATGGAACATTTTGCTTATTTCATGGCTGATAGAGGTTTTTGTAGTTCAACATGGATAGAGCATTACAGGATAAAGTTGCTTATGTGGGTTGCTCCAATACATTTATTCGGCATTTTGTATCCAAATTTGATATTGTAAATCAATAGAAAATGACTTTTTTTTTTATTATAGATCAACGTCATATTATTTGCATGCTATTGCATAAATCAAAGTACAATTTCTATCTTATAAATATATATGATCTGTACTTCCCTACAGTTGCCATTTGTACAGTGGATGAATCATCAGCATTCAGAATAGCACACAAATGTATGCAGGTACCTAGGAGTGCACTTTTGCGTGCAGCTATCTTGCAAAGAAAAATGGAAGTGAATCCAAGGAACTCACTTTAAACAAGATTGCTGTAGATAATCTCTCTCTTAGGCAGTAAATCTGAGCAACGTCAAGTGCTGTGGACTTGAAGGAAAGCCATCGATCAACAACCACCGAAATAGTATTCTCAGGTGAGGACATGATTCTTTCTCCTTGTTGCTTGGATGATGAGGGTTGCATCTCCATCTCATCATCCTCACTGCCAGAATCTTCTGCATCATCATCACTCTCATCATCACTATCATGTGCAAGAGCCACAACCATCTCTGTCGCGAGCAAAAACAATGCATATGGCCCAACAACCGGACATTTTTTTTATGTACATAACCCCCATCCCCACGTGTTATCTCATCATAAATGATAAGGGGGCGATGATGAATAGATTTACTAAATGATAACTTAAAATTAGAGGAATGAGGATGCAAGCGAACTTTAGCACCACTGGCAGTCTCCACAACAGCTCTTTGATTGTTTCTACGAGGTGGAAGCAACCTTCCAACCATCGGATACATGCCAGCCATGAGGACTGCATGAAGGATACCCAGGTCTTGAGCATTCAAGCCACACTTAGATGCATCTTCAGGAGTAAACCCATTCTTAGCCAGTTCACTCTGAAGCTGCTTCCGCATGCTGAATAATATATTCATAGTGCTTGATGAGACGAAATATCGAGAACAGAATTGGGCTTCTTGAACCTTATTCTTTGCACGTCTCCAGCACTCAAATACTGCGGTGATGGTTAACTGATCACTGTGCCCACCATACAATGAGGAAAGCTCGAGCTTGGCCGTTGTGGCTCTCTTTTTCTCGTCTGGGGCCATTGGCAGAAGAAAGGGATCTCGATAGTCAGAAGCACATGCTAAAGTTAGTGCAGGGTCGAGGCAGTTCATCAAGATGGCGAAAAACAGCATTTTGCTGGTTGAAGGATGTACATGTAGAGATCCCAGTTTTTCGCGAAGTTCTGTGAGCTTTTCATCATGTGTCAAGGTCCCAAACTGCCATTACAGGTTTGTTGTTGAACTGCAATAACTTGATTGGTCCAAACCGGAGGCACTAATGTATGCTAACCATAGTTGTGGCTTTATAGGTGCACAAATTATGCATAATTGCATATATGTTGTTATGTGAACATGACTTTCTGTTGATTCATTTTTCTTAACCACATGACAAAGTACTGTGCCTCACTCATACTTCTATAAATGCACCAAATCTTACCTTTTCTCCTTGTATCAGCATGCCATTCACAGTAATGGATGGTAATTAACTTGTTCATATTAACACGTCTCTTGCTCAGTACTGCTGCCTTTTAATTGCTTTAGGTACTTGCAAGTTCTCACCTGCATTAGAAATAGTCACCACAGCATATGTATTTTCAAGGAAAGATCTTTCGAGGCAAGATACACCCCTAGTAAATTCTTTTTATTTCATTTTATGTGAGACTATACTGAATACCCCAAGTTTGGTAATCTCCTGATAAAATCCCATGCTGAGGAATGCCCGAGTCTGAGATTTGACACAGTTATTGGTTCAGTCTGTTTAATGTTGCTGCCAATTTATTCTGGTAAGTGGTAACAAAAGCAGAAAGAAAAGCAGGTAGAGTAATGGAGTTCAGTTGGATAAAAGCTCCAAACCCAGGAATGAGCTTTTCTATTCCATAGTTCCATAAATTCCAATCTTTACTCTTTATAGCCTTTACATTTTGCAGGCCTGCTTTGCAACTCTCTGGTGCCAGCAAACCCATTGTGGTAGTACGCTTCTGCCCTGTGGTTTTTAGCTTGAGGGGATCCATCTCAGGTGATTGAATGCTATTTTCTTACTGTATGTTGCATCAGTTCTATGCTAGAACTATGATTTTGTTTTTACTAGGAGACTGAGTTGCCTATATTGACATGAACGTCTATTTTCTTCAAGCTGCCATATCAAGTTGTTTTTGCGCTGGCCACCTTGAACTCTCTTTACATTTATGATACTGAGAGTGTTGCTCCAATAGCTATCTTGGCTGGTCTTCACTATGCAGATATCACGGACATTTCCTGGTAAATTCTGTTGTTACAATATGCTTTCTTTTTTTGTTCTTTTATTGTCTTCATTAGATCGGAAGTGATCATTTTCCTATGTTTTGAATAAATTTTTATTGGCTAGCCAGAGTCTTCAGTTAACCTAAATCTATCTACACAAGTGTTTTTGAGTATATTATTTCATTTTTGCAAGGTTGCCTGATGCCAAACACCTTGCAGTGTCTTCTCAAGATGGGTATTGTATGCTTCTAGAATTTGAAAACAATGAACTGGGATCACCCATCTCCTTGACAGGTTTATTTTGCAGTATTCATTTGAATGTTGACTTATGGTTATGCTTTATCTTTGGAATAAAAGAGAACGTGCTCTTTTAGGTCTTATTTTAGCACTGCCACAAACACTCAAATCAGTTCAAACTTGAAAATGGAAGTAACCCCATTAACAGATTCAACCAAGAGTCAGTTTGCGTAAATGCCGAGCTCTACCTAAATGTTGCAATGAGATTTTTGTATTGACAAGAATTCACAACAGAACTGATAGTTTCACTGATATGCAGGAAGTTCCATGCTCTCTGTTCTTTGTTGTTATGATTTCCATGAGTTCCATTTTAATCTTGGCGCGCAGTTTCCTATACTTGAGTAATTCTTATAAAGAAGTTTTTTTTATACTAGAACATTTTGTATTAGGACTAAACCTCTCCCTTCATGTTTTCTAATTCGTGCAATTTGTGTACTGCAAATGCTTTTGCTTGCAGGGTTAGCAATGGACACCTCAAGTAATTCCTTCTCTCCTTGATATTTGAAGGAATGCGTGCGGAGAAGAGTGATGAAATCGGTGATTGCCAAACCATACTGCTCAGAATCAGACACGAAAGATGCAATGGAGGCTGTTTGGGATGTTTGTCACAACAATACAAAACCTTTTAATAGAACTCCTCAAATGAAAATCACCCTTTTTCTTTATTGAACGTATACATGCTACAGGGAATGAGAAAGAAAACATTACCCTTTCTTTATTGAACGTAAGCATTGTGTTCTTACCGTCCATTTTCTATAGGCATGTGGCGCACTTGATGAATGGAGTAGAAACATTAGAATTCTGATCCACCTAATGAACGGTCCAGATTTAATGCCATGAAAATATTTATGCACGCACCATGCCCCTCGATCCTATCCAATAGCAATCCAAAGATAAGGGGCCTGGGGAGTCCCATATTTGAGAGGAATGGGCCATCTGGGAGTCCCATATATGAGAAGAGTGGGCCATCTGATCTATATCACAAAGATTCTTCTGTCCACCATCAGATGCACCATTTGGAGTAATATGCTTGAGTTGATCCAGTTGCATTTGGGGGGCCATGCCCGACAGACAATATATTTACACTTACGTGTAAATATTATCCACACAGACAATATTTAAACTTATCTACAATTTAGTCAGTTTAGTTTGAGTTAATATATCATAGGTGTACTATTTATAAATGCATGAGTATCATGCGCCGCCAGAGTATCAAATCACACTCTAGAATAAGAGGTGTGGTATAGTAGTCGGTGGACTACTAAAATCGCTTATTTGTTCACCTGTTGTGCCATGTATATGAACGATCAGAACCGTTCAATGGGTAGATCCCACCATTGTAAGGTTATGTATAGAATACCAGTTTCCACAAATCACTCTTTCCATGTATGGATGGATAAGATCAAGGAATGCATGATGACCACGTTTTGAATTGATAGGATTGTCTTTGCAGTAGAGGTGTGCTGTCCATGGGGTATCAATGGTGGGCCCCCAACTGTTGAAATTGCACATGGTCAAGATCATGCAGGCATGAATGAATGGAGCATGCCTACATGGTCTAAATCTTCAATTCATTATTAATGAACACCTAACTGCATATTT
Organism: Liriodendron chinense; assembly: GCA_003013855.2. Classification (NCBI taxonomy): domain Eukaryota; kingdom Viridiplantae; phylum Streptophyta; class Magnoliopsida; order Magnoliales; family Magnoliaceae; genus Liriodendron; species Liriodendron chinense. The sequence continues at coordinate 1,954,265 of ML058498.1, read as the reverse complement.
TATTTATAAGTTATTAATTACTAATATTGTATTTTGTTTTATTTTGCAGATTGTTTGTTGGTGATAGTGGGAATGTTCGTGCTGATTGATTTTTTTCTTTTTTTAATTGTATTAGTTGTATGTACTGGTTGGATTGACATTTCGATTTTATTCAAAACATTATTATTTTTGAATGGTCGTTTTGATTGGTATACAATTGAATGTTCAATCAGGTGATTGGGATATTGAATATTGAATGTTCTACTAGGTGATTGGGATATTGAATGCTTTCAGGTGGTAAGGATATTGAATGTTCCAAAGAAATATTGAATATTGAGTGGTAGGGATATTGGATGTTCTAAAGAAATATTTTGTTGGCAATGAAATGTTGTTCCAGCAGCTTGGTTATAGCTTTTTCCAAGGAAAGTTTTCCTCGGTAATAGTCGCATAATTACCGACGAATTTAACAACAGCCACTAAATTGTTGACTTTTGCCAAGGAAATTTTTGGTTGGAAAAGGTTCAATATTTACTAAAAAAAAAAATAAATTTCATCGGTAATTACTTTTGCCGAGGGTAATCTCAAGTGGACCATATCATAGGAAACGTGAGGGATTGAATGCCTACCCTTGATAACTTCTTAGGGGTCAAACATGTTGGATGGCAAAAATGAAATTACAGTGGGCCTTTCCACATCACCTAATGATCAAGTTGGATGAAAAAAAAAAAGAATTACGGTAGGCTCTAGGGCTTTTTTAATGTGGGATTTAATTATTACTGGTAACTCTTGTGGGACCCTCATGATATTTGGATCTTTTTTAGTTTTGGGCTCATGACCTCAAATCATGATACATAGAGGACAGATGATATGGATCGAACAAATGCATCATTGTGGGGCCCATGGTGTAGCCCACCTTTGGAGTGGAATCCGCAACCCTTGCGCATGAGCAAAGGAGGGTACACTTGTCTTTTTGGACGACAATAGCCGGAATTAGGTGACCGCCCTTAGTCAAAGTCAAAATCAATGGTTTTTTAACCTATTTGGAAATCTTAAGCAGGTTTTAGGAAAGAGTTTAAAAGCATTTTTTTTGGAATTCAACTAAAATATAGGCATTTATGCTGCATTGTCTCTATATTAAAGCATGTGTGCTAAAAAATAATAATATCTTTGTCATCGTATTGCCATTCTCCCACCTAGCAATTTAGGGTTGGCTTTTAAATGGTAGATTAGCTTTATGATCATCTGCCCACCAAACATCAACCTTATACTTCCAATTGGCCTCTTGAAGCAGCCATAGAAAAGGCTCCCCCATAGACAAAGCTCACATGCATGCCCATGAAGTCCCTAGCATGCACAAACCTCTAGCCCAGCCAAAACAAGCACACCCAATAAGAAAAGTAAGCATAGGAAGCCATGGAGGGCCAATTGCCAAACATACCACTGAGTAGAGATGGTAATGGGTCGGGTCGGTTTAGGTTGGGTCAAGTTCGGGTTGGGTCATTTCCACCTCAACCCTAATTTGACCCAAATTGAATTCGGGTTGGATTTTCCCAACCCAAATTAAACAGGGTCGGGTTAGGTTGACCCACATTTTAATGATCAACTAACTAATTTGTAGATTAAATTAAAATCATATCTTATTTCAAGCCCCAAATTGAATCAAAATACTAAGCATTCCCAAGAAAGACTCACCTAATAGAAGAATTTTACTAGATCAATTCACAACTAGACTCAAATCTTCAGCTATCAATGCCTGCCCAACATTGCTCATGAATCTAACATAAATAGTCATGGATTAGACTTCACCTGATCAAACTGGACTCTGTGAATTTTGTTGAGACAACTCAGCACAAGTGACAACTAGTTTCAACCAGATTGAACTTCATGAGGAAGGATATATGATCATGATCAATCCTAAATAGCTTAACTAAATCAAACATTCCTCAGATCATGAATAGCTTCTATCAACTAATATGAACTAGCTAGGCATAGAACGAGTTCAACTCGGTTTACCACTCGGTAGCAACCCAGGTTGATCATAAATGTAATAAAAAGATGAAATGGTTGATTATCTTACCTATACCTTAGCAGCAAGAATTCTATGAATGTAGCCCAGCAATGACCTCAACATCAACAACACCGCCAGAGAAGAAGACCTGACCTCTAATGGTGAAACGCCAACCGTCGATTTTCCTTCAATCCGACAGCTATAGATAGAGTAGAATCATTTCGAAGAGCTTAGGAAACTCTGAGCTTTCAGCTTCAACACTTTCTAACAGATTTGTCTATATGGTTAGCATAAGATTTAGGGTTTATGGATTTAAGAAGTGAGAAAAACGGAAGAAAAATCACGTTTATATGATGGTATTCTCAACCAACACTCAGATGGCCCACACCATAGGAAACAATTCCAATGGGACTTCCACAAATAATTTATTGTAGGGCCCACTGTGGTGTTTAAATGCCATCAATGCAGTCATCTGATGTACCTCATCAGGATGAAATAAATTACCCAAAAATCATGGAATCAAAAACTAAGGTGAGCCATACCATGTGAGTTTAGAGGTTTTAGGTATAATTTTATGGGATGGCCCACCAGAGTGTCTAATCATGATATTTTTAGTATCAGGGCAAAGAAGCGGGTGGTGTACCTTATGGACGGGGTAGATTTCATGTACGGTAAGTTGTTTCCCTTGCATTAGAGCAAGGAATACAAGCATTTTGCTTTTCATAATCAAGATAATGGCCCATAATGGTCTGTTAAGAGGTTGAAAAAAAAAATTTCCGAAAAAAAGGCTTAGTAATACTAATGGTGGTGACTATTACGGCCACTATTATCATTATGGAATACCTTGTTCATATCCCTCTTCACATTTCTCTCTCCATGTGCATTGCATGTGTCATAACCATGGATATGAATATCAGTATCATATCCGTATTGGTCTGATATGATACGCGATACGGGGCTGTATCGGCTATATCAGAATCGGTTGGATCGTATTGGTTCGTATCAGACTGTATCGGCCGATACAAGCTGATATGCACATAAAACTCCAAATTTGATTTTTTTTTAAAAAAAAATTCACTCATATTTCATCTTCTTCTTTTCATTTAAACCATGAAAAAATATTAAAAACTCATTTTAGGCTAGATCTAAACCTATTTTAGAATTTTAAAAAATGATTTGAATGTGATTCAACTAATTGAAGCAAAGTGGACCATTATGGGAGAAATCAGTATTTATCAAATTTAAGAAGACTATGCACCGCAGATAGTAGTTGTCATTCGCTGATTCTCATTGTCAATCGTCGATAGTGTCATCATCCATCACCGATAGTGTTATTGTCCATTGTCGATTCTCATTGCCAATCGCCGATAGTGTCATCGTCCATCGCCGATTCTCATTTCCAATCGCTAATAGTGTCACTGTCCATTGCTGATTCTCATTTCCAATCGCCAATAGTGTCAATGTCCATCGCTGATAGTCTCACTAAACATCGTCGATCATGGTGTGTATCGACGATGAATCGGCGACGAATGTTGAGAATAGGCGATGGACAGTGACACTATTGGCGGCGAAAACCGTGTATTGGCGATGGATGCTAAGTATCGGCAATGAATAATGGCACTATCCGCGACGGAATGTGAGTACCGATGATGAATGCTCATTTTTTGCGATGAATAGTGGCACTATCGGCGACAAAAATGTGTGTTAGCGACGGATGCTCATTTCGGCGATGAAAATGGCATTATCGTCGACGGATTGTGTGTATCGATGATGTATGCTCATTTTTCGGCGATGAACAGTGGCACTATCGGCGTCGAAATGTGTGTATCGGCGGATGCTAAGTATCGGCGATGAATAGTGGCACTTTCGGTAATCATCAGTGAATATCGGTGATCGACAATGAGTATCGGCGATCATCATTGTGTATCGGTGATCATTAATGTGTATCAACGATGCACTGTGTGTATATATTGGCCTTATACAAAAAAAAATAATCAAATAAAACCCTTCGACCATGGGACCACCACAACCTCCACCATGTATGCATGATCCCTACAAACATGATATCTAATCCCTTTCAATGTCTCCAAACAAACAAAACAACTAGAAAAGGGACTACCACACCCTCCGACCATTGTCAACCACCAACAAAATAAAAACAACACACACAAAGAATTACCTCAGCTTGTCATAGCTTCTAGTATCACATTGTCAGCGATTTACTTCACAATGTGGCTAGAGTTTCTCGATTGACTTAAAAAAACTCTACTTCCTGTCCCAGCATTTCGCTGGAGTTTCACAGGAATTTATCAAATTTTCTCAACGTTGTCGGAAGTGTGTCATGCATCTACAATCCTACTAATCATCGATACTGCGTGGGCCCGTGCTCTTCGTGTGGTCCCCTCTGAAGAAGAAGAAGAAAGAAAGAAAGAAAGAAAGAAAAAGAAAGAAAGAAGAAAAGGTTGAATGGCCTTCCCCATGCAAGAGCCCTACCATTAAAACCCACATGAGGCTGTATCTTATATGACACCATGTCGTCCACGTGAGAGGGGTTTTAATTTAAGGTCATAAGATAAAGTCTGGGGGCAGAACTCATTGTTGATGAACCACACACGTTGGAACGATCCGAAATTATTTCAAAGTTGTGGACCATATAGAGGTAAAAAAAAAAAAAAAAAAAATTATAAATGACCCTCTTGAGCTTTCGGGGCGGTTGGAATACAGTGAACGAGTCAGATTGGCCGATGGGTGGCCCCCATCGTTGATCACGTGGGGCCCACGCCCCACGCCTAAAAGGCTCATCAGCTTCCGCACTCTGCTACCATCGTACTGGTTATTGGCTGTGCATATAAGGGCATTTTGGAATGGGGAAAATCGCTATAGTGCCCACAGGCGACATAAATAAATGATTCTGTACGAACATGCCAATAACAAAAATGACATCGTAATTCAGGGCCTTTTCAACTATTATCCCTTTAAGAAGTGCCTCAAGTCCAACGGGTGGGACCAAGGTATAGCCTACCCTATGAATAAATTCCAACCTATTAAGTGCACATGACATCCAACCCTTGTAATAGGTTGGCCACATTATGAGGATCACCTAGTGCAAAAATCAGCCCTATATACTTATCATATAGGCTACACAATAGAAAACAATTTGTACCATTGATAAATAGAAAAATAAAAGTGTGATTCACTGAATGAGTGAATATCCCCGAATTTTGTACAAGATGACCCTCCTGCTAGGGCCAGCCTACCGGACGAGTTGGATGTGGCACATATTTGAAAAATTGGAATTTATCCACCGGGTGGACCATAACTTATGGTCCAACCAGTTAGAGTTGAGACCTCTTATTTTAAAGGGTTTGGTCTACCTAACCAAATAATAATAATAATAATAATCATAATAATAAATCGAGTTCCCTTATCCATTCTGCTAATCAAGTTAGTCACGGCGTCTCAAACAAATACAACCAAACAAACATTGTGCGGCGGTCTATTTTGTTTGATTTTAGCCATCCATTGGTCGTCTCGCTGGCTAGCCAGCTGGAATAGGCCTAGGCATTTGAACAGCAGGTCTCAGGTTCAAGTGCTAAGGAGACACGGACCCCACTGGTGGGTGGGTGCATCGTGTGACCAACCGTGTGATTGTGACTAACCCTACTAGTTCTTGGGAGTGAATTAGGTGTTACCCCTACTGTGTGGCCCACATGGATAGTACTTTGTATATCCACGCGGATCATACCACTGGAAACAGTGCTGATTGGGTTCCCACCTGTGATTGTGACTAACCCTACTAGTTCTCGGGAGTGAATTAGGTGTTACCCCTACTGTGTGGCCCACATGGATAGTACTTTGTATATCCACGCGGATCATACCACTGGAAACAGTGCTGATTGGGTTCCCACCATTAAAAATTCCAAAGAGCCCCATCATAAGGTTTTGGTAATGTTTATTTGCAATCCAAGCTCTTGATAATGTCAGGAAGGTATGAATGAAGGGAAAATTTAAAGATTAGCTTGATCTAAAACTTTTGTGGCCCACAAAATGCTTTTAATGATTATTTATCACTCTTTCTATTGGTATGGTCCACCTGAGATTTGGATCTTCTTATAATTTTGGATCGCATCTTAAAATTAGACATAACAACATATGAATAGCATGGGTATACAAAAAAATTCATCAAGGTAGGCCCCACACGGTAGGGGTAACACCCACTACCAGAGTAACAGCTAATTCGCTCCCCTAGTTCCCCTAGCAGTTTTTTTGTTTCGCACCACAGCCACACGATGGAGGCCATGACCTGAAGAACCATGCAAAAATCACACTGATGGGTTGATCCAATCCATCCGTTTTCCAGGGCATGGATGGACTTCCCCATTGTGATTCTTTAGAAAAACAAGCAATCCATGATGGGCTCTAACGATTGTTGATTTGGATTATTTTTTGTGCAAACAAGATTGACCGGTGTAAATGTTCTCTTTGTGTATGCATCCATGGCCATGACCTGGGTCTCCTGGCTGATTATTGTCTGTTTGCAGGCAACCAATTTCATACGGTTTTATCAACCAATCTGTGTGAATGGTCTCTAAAGATGTAATTATAGGTAGCCACGTGTGTGGTGGAGATGTGTACAGCCTGTTAGCCGCCAAAGATGAATGGAAAATGGCGATCTGACTGGATTAACGATGTTATTTAAGAAGTGTCTCAGGTCCAACTGGTGGGACTAATGTACGGTCTACCTAAGATTAAATTCAAACCTATTAAGTTCATGTGAAATCCAACCCTTGCAATAGTCTGACCCCACTATTAGGATCATCAAGTACAAAAATCAGATATATAAACTTATCATATGGGCTACACAATAAAAACAATGTTTACCATTGATAAATAGAAAAATAAAATTATGGTTCACTCGATGAGTGGATATCTCTGAATTTTGTACAGGGTGATCCTCCTGCTAGGTCTAACCTACTGTACGAGTTGGATGTGGCACATAACTGAAAGAATGGCATTTATACACTGGGTGGAACACAACTATTGGTCCAACCAGTTGGACTTGAGGCCTTCTCTTATTTTAAGTGGTTTGTCTACTCAGCCAAAATAAATAAATCCCGGCCCATTCTACTAATTAAGTTAGTCACACTGTCCCAAACAAATACAACTAAACAGCTATTGTGTAGCCGTCTATTAATTTATTTGATTTTAGCCATCTATGGTCGCATTAGTTGTTATTCTACTGGCAGTTTATTTGTTTGGCACCACAGCCACACGATGGAAGGGGCAGGAATGCCCTTGAGGCCAAAGTACCTAACAGGAGGCCATGCAAAAAACGAATAGATGGATCAGATTGTTGATTTGGATTATTTTTGTGTAAATAATATTGACCGTCCACATTAAAGGACATGGATCAAATGGCTAATATTTGTCAAATTGGTGTGGCGATTGCATAGTTTGAAAATTTTCATTTTTTAATGGGAGATTGATAGATTCCTTGCGTTTACACCGCAGATGGATAGAATCCCAGCCGAGCATCTCTCTCCCTTTAAGAAGTGCTTTATATTTTGCCTTTACCATTTCCATACTCTCTGTCTCCGAGCGATTGCAGAAGCCATCTTCCTTCTCTCTCTTTTCACGAGCTCTCCATTCATTTCGGTATGCTTCTTTTATGATTAGATGAGTAGATGCATTGAGTTTATGATTGGACCTGTTTTTCTCTGCTATATCTTGACCTTCCAATCTTGCATGCTATTGTTTAGAAGGTTAAATCATTTGATTGATGTGATTCTTGCATTTTTAGCTGATTCCAAAGTTCGTTAATTCCATTAGATCTAGTTTAATCTTCTTTCATCACTATACAACAGCAATCAGGTGGTACTAAGCATCCTTTTCTCCGCTCATCTTTAATGAACAATCTGGCACATCAATCTCTGCAAGCCACTAAATGGATGGTTTAAATCATCTGGTCATTAAGATATTTTCAAGCTGTCTATGATGAGCGGGCTGGATCTAATGGACAGTCTGGATAGTTGATGTGGATGCCTACAATTCCAAGTACAACTATGTGCATGGCAAGGTTTTCATTTATATAATCCTAGGGCTGGTCATGAGCCGAGTTAGCTCGAGAAACTCGATCGATTCGACTCGCCTTGACTTGGTAGAACAAGTCAAGCCAAGCTTCATTTAAGAGCTCGAGTCAAAAATCAAGTTAAGTTCGGTCACTCAAAACTCAACTCGATTCAAGCTCGACTTAGCTCGATCATGACTCAACTCGTTTCATATAGATATTTGTTAAAAAAAAAAAAAAAAATCTAATCTTCTTATTTCTGTGTTCTCTCTCCCCCACATACACATTGGGGTCCAAGCGTAGGATATATAAAACCCTCACACGTTGGGGGGTTTCTTAATCCTACTATTTTGTTCAGGTAAGAACATTCCTTGAGCATTCCCGATGGATTGAGTAATTTCAAGTACAAAACATGGTGAGCACACAGTGGTTGTGTGTTTTACATGCTGCACAAAACAAATACTTTGTTGAGACCACACACCATACGCATTTACAAAACAGGGCCTATGGTAAGACCAAACATCATATGCAGCTATAGATTGCAATTTTACGAGGGAGGTAGTGCATCTGATCCATGAATCAATTGAGCCTCATCATGAAGATAGTCCACATAATAATCAGGGTAGTTCATTCATGTGGTGAGCTATGCATGTACTGTGTTAATCTGTGGTTCATATAATATTACTAGCGGTTTGCATCCAATGTGTGTGTGACCTGGCCAAAAAAAAAAAAAAAAAAAATCGATCAAAGCTAGGCAATTTAATTAAATGGTGGGGTCCCACCAGTAGAAATATTGTTCTCCCCTTATATATGTGTGACTTCTTGAACATGTTGTTGACTTTTAATTTGTATTTTGTAGCAAAAAATATAATAAATTGAGGTGAGAGCAAGCTCGACTTGATTCGAGGTAAGCTCGCCTCGACTCAATCCACTAGCTAGCCTCGAAAGTTTTAGTAAACAAGGCAAGCTCCAATGGTAAGCTCGAGGGTGAGCTCGAGCTCGAGCTCGAACTCGAGGAGAGCACAAACGAGTCAAGCCAAGCTTGGCCCACCTCGACTCAACTCGGCTCAATGTACAGCCTGATATAATCCACTGCACCAATTCTCAATGAGTATTTAAATAATGAAAGCTGTCGAATTAGAACATATGGTTTTTCCAACCCCTGAAAACGTTAGATTTGTGTGCCAAATGGGCCTGACTTAGGCTGTATGGACCCATAATTTAACTAGCTAGGCCTGTTGGGCAGGCCCTATTCAAAATTTTGATTTAGCCCAGCCCAGTGTAATTTTTCACCTTTCTTCAACCAATACAGGGGGTGCAAGTGTGTCAAATCGACTCAAGGGTCATTCGACCCAAGTGAGCCTATGTCCAAAATTTAAACCATGGTGTGGCTCTAGGTCTAAAAATTGCTAAGGGCCCATTTGGATGCCACCAAATAAGTTACTTTTTCTACTTACAACAATATATGAGTAACTTGTTTCAAATAAGTAAGTTTGATTTATGATAATTAATAAGCAACTTTTTTACTTAAAAGTACATAATCACTTTAGCTAATATTTTTAGCTTTTTTACTTTTTTCACAAGTTGCTGAAGAGAGGAATATGAGAGGTGGAAGAGAGGAAAAGGATAAGCACGTCGTTTACCGTCAAGGCCGGCCCCACATGAATAGACATTGCTGGTGTGCACGATGGGTGTATGTGATGGGCAATGGATATTGAAGGTGGGCCCGACATGATGGATAATAACATTAACGGTTCGCCTTACTTAATAGATGAACAACATAAAAGGCAGGCCCTACATAATGAATGATGCACATTAAAGGTCGGGCCATAATGATGAATTACCCAGGTCCGAGGTGGGCCCTGCATGATGGACGGCCCATACAATGAATGGTCCACATCAAAGGTTGGCTCCACATTGAAGGTGGGGCCCACATGATGGACAGTTCACGTCAAAGGTGGACTTCACATGATGGACAATTTATAATGGTGGGCTCCACATGATGAATGATCCACATCAAGGTGGGCCCCACATGATGGACGGTCCACATCAAAGGTCGGGCTAATGAGAATAGCCCATATCCAAGGCGGGCTCCGCATGATGGACAACCCACATGGGAGGTGGGCCCAAATGATGGATGGTCCACATCAAACGTGGACACCACATGATGAGCGGCGGATATTGAAGATGAGCCCCACATGATGGACAATAACATTGATGGTGGGCCACACATGATCGATGACCAACATCAAAGGTGGGCCCTACCTAATCAATGGTGCACATTAAAAATCGGACCCTAATGGTAAATTTCCCACATCCAAGGTGGTTCCCACATGATGGATGGCCCACATTAGTGGGGGGTACATAATGAATTATCAACATCAAAGGTTGCCCCACATGATGGACAATGGATGTGAGGGGTACCAAATAGACTTGAGGGTGTTAGTGCACTTTTCTGTGGCATACTAGTGCACCTTGTTTGTCAATTACTTAGGTCAATAGGTCTAGTGTCGGTTGAGCTTAATGAAGACGAAGACCGAAGACTCAAGACGGACTGGCTGCATCAAGGATGAAGAAACAGGTAAAAGAGATGCCTTGGTGTGCCTTACCTTGACCAAAACCTAACCCATAACCTCTTAGATGACTTAGACCACCTAGGTATACCTTTAGTCATCATCATTAGTCTTAGAACTCCATGAAAAACATGATAAATTAGACTAATTAAAGAGGTGGAAGCTGCTGCAATAAAAAAGGCTCAAACAGCAGTTTCCGATAGGACTCCGATCAATCGGACAGGTGCTCCGATAGGACTCCGATCGATCGGACAGAAATTTCGATCAATCGGAAATTGTCCCAGAAAAAATTGAAAACTCACTGGACATATTTCCGATCAATCGGACAGTCTTCCGATCCATCGGAAGGGGCCGTCCGATCAATCGAACAGTGTTCCGATCAATCGGAATTTCTTCCAGAGACTTCTCTGGATAGATTTCCGATCAATCGGACTTGTCTCCGATCAATCGGACTGGGCTCCGATCAATCGGACACTTTTTCTGATCAATCGGAGATGCGCGAATCTGCCCGTTTTTTTACCGTTGGAAGAAAATCTATTTAAAAGGGGGATTCGTTTTTTGAGCCAAGAGAGGGGATTTTGAGGAGATAGAAGCCACCATTGCTAGAGATCATTAGAGGCTCTATCCCAAACCTAAAGCAAGTCATTCTCCTTGTGTTTTCATCGCAAGCTTGGGTCATTCAATAGCATCTTGAGAATGGACTTGTTCCCTCTTGATTCCTAGGGTTTAGATACCTTGATGATAGTTAAATCCTTTGTCTAAACACTACCTACGAGTCCATTTAGGTGCATTCCTCTAGGAAACCCATTTCCTACCATTTGTAGAGGTTTCACCATTCCCTAGCACCTTGGGCATCTCCAATGGAGCATCACATGCAAGGTAGCTGATCTTGGAGCTGAAGCCTTGACAAAGCAACGGCGTCAACGATCGGGGGAGCACAAGGGGAGCTGATTCAAGCACGGTCCCCCATTGAAAGTGGATCTTACATGATGGACAATAACATTGATGGCGGGTCCCCCACGATGGATGATTAATTTCAAAGCATGTAAAAATCTTAAGTGGACCACACCACAGGAAACAATGTGAATTCAATGAACACCTACTGTTGAAAATTGCTTTTGGGGGGGGGGGGGGGGGGGGGGCTTGATATTTTATTTTCCTTTTATTCATATCTACGTGACCTTAAGAACAGGTTGGATGACAAATAAACATCAATGTAGGCCCTTGAAAAGTTTCTACGGTGGACATCACTATCCCCACTATTTCCTGTGGTGTGGTCTATTTAACCTTAGAATATTTTCTGAGTTTCGTTTCAAATACTAAAATGATATGTAAAAATGGATGGACGGCATGGATAAGACACATACATCCACACTGACTCCCATGGAGTTTACTCTCCGTCTACATCCAACCCTCGTACGCAGATATTATCCAACCCACCCGCTTTTTTTTTTTTTTCTTGTTAGTATAAAGAGTAGTTTGTATGTTGCCTTGGCTATTTCCAATCTCTTTGAGTCTCCTACTGATTGCAGAAGCCATCTTCCATCTTCCTCTTTGGAGAAGCTTTCCATTCATCCTGGTACTTTCTACTGCTTTATCGTGACTTACAAGGGACTGATACCATCATCTCACCAAAGTGCTTCTTTCTCCGACTGATTGCAGAAGCCATCTGCCTTCTCTCTTTTTGCAAGCTCTTCATTCATTCCGGTATGCTTCTTTCTGCTGCTTTATCATGACTTCACATAAGGGAAGGGATACTACCCCTTTGAGTGCTGGAATTTCTTTTTTCTTTAAATAACAACCGTCCATTTTACAATTCATAGATTTGAGTGGCTATCATCGTCTGACCAAAGTGCTTTTTAGAAACATAAACAATCCTAGGCTGCTCTCCTTTAGTAGATGAGTAGATGCAATGAGTTTATGATTGGACCTGTTTTTCTCTGGTAGATCTTGACCTTCCAATCTTGCATGCTATTGATCAGAAGGTTCAATCATTAGATTGATGTGATTCTTGCATCTCTAGCTGTTGTTGTTTGATGTATTTCGACTGTCCGACATGTCAAAGTTGTTAATTCCATTAGATCTACTCTAATATTCTTTCATCACTAAAGAAAAACTATAGCAATTAAACATCTGTTGCTCAATTCATCTTTAATCAGCAATCTTGTCGATCAATCTCTGCAAGCCACTGAATGGACAGTTTAAATCATCTGATCATTATGATATTTCCAAGGCTGTCTATATATATATGAAGAGTGGGCTGGACCTAATGGACCGTCTGGATAGTTGATGTGGATGGCCAACGATTCCAAGTACAACTATGTGCATGGCAAGGTTTTCATTCATACAACCCACTGCGTCATTTCTCGAATAGGTATTTAAATAATGAAAGGTGTTGTGATGAAATGCGTGGTTCTATTATTGGGTCGCTCCCGAGTTAACCTTCACCTAGCCTACTTCCAGCCCATAACAAGTTAACAACCTTAGATTTGAGTGCTCAATGGGCAGGACTTGAGTTGGTTTAGACCCATATAATCTAACTAGCTAGGCCTGTAGGGCAGGCCCTATTCAAAATCTTCATTCAGCCTAGCCTAGTATATTTTCCGCCTCACTTGAATAGATGTAGGGGTACGCAAGTGTGTCAAACCGACCCAAGGGTCATTGCACCCAAGTGGGCGTATGTCCAAAATTTGGAACATGGGGCGGCTGTAGGTATAAAGGTTGTTAAATGAGTCAAGTGTAGGTCCTCTCTAAATCGAATTGATCCAACCCGGTTCGGACCCAATTTTTAAATGGGCTTGATTTTGATTTTGGTTCAGACTAAAATGGACCCAAGCTAATTCCCGCCCAGATTAAATGGGCATGTGCAAAATGATCTTCATGAGAGAGCCAACCTTTCCAATGGCTTAGATGTATTGCACATGAGACATTGGTATGGTAATGGCTAGGTTCAGGTCAGGTCTCTGCAGTATAAAGTTGGACCTGAAATCAGCATCCGCATCTGTACTCTAGATTTTTAGATGTCCATCAAGCATGGCCTAATAAACCAATGGATTTTTCTTAAAAATTATATTTAAAAAAAAAAAAACTTAGTAATATGCTATTTAAGATTTAAATTTTTTACAAATAACATCTTTTCATGATGGGGCATCCCAATTTTATATTAGGTAACCTTTTTTTTTTTTAAAAGATTTTATATTAAGCCAAGGGGAATTTACAGAGCATACAGATTCGGGTAGCACCACGGAACTCTGCCCGGAGGCTACCTATCGTGAGCTCCCAAAGGCCAAAAAGAAAAGAAATGACCTAGAAGGGACCTATTTCCCTTCTAATGGAGCCCAATCCCGTTTTGTCTAACACAAAATTACCTATAATAGGAGGAGGAAGATCACTGACCGAAAAGAAACGGGAGCAGCGTTGAAGGCTGCTGCCTATCTTGGCCAAACCGTCCGCGACCTTGTTGGCTTCTCTGAAGGCATGGACGATTCTGACGTCGGCAATTGCTTTCAAGGTTTCGAATTTGGCTAGCCAGAACCTCATCTGCCACGGACGGGGGAAACCGTTCTCAAACATGTCTGCCACGAATCGAGAATCTGTTTTTATGACTATTTTGGAAAGGCCGTCTTCCACACAGGTGGTTAATCCTTCCACCAAGGCTCTGACTTCTGCAATGGAATTAGTCCCCGAGCCGTAACCGCTGTAGAATGCGCTGATGAAATTGCCATTAAAGTCTCTACAAACTCCACCGCCACCTATCTGGCCCGGGTTACCAATGGAGGATCCATCAACATTGAGTTTTACCCAGCCGGCCTCAGGCCTAATCCACTTAACAACCTCAAAACTGGAGTTCCTGACTTGCTGAAATCAGATGTGAAGAGAGGAGATGGCAAGCATATTGGATAGAGTGGGGTTATGAGGAGGGGGGAGGTTTGCACTGATGATCCGCATCCACGCTCGGACATGCACCAGGACCCTAACCACGTTGACTGTCACCTCATCAAAGCGACATCTATTCCTCTCCTTCCAAATTTCCCAGATAATGATGCTCAGCAGGAGGCCTCTAAGAAGCAGAAAACTGTCCGAAGTTCTGGCAGAATGCCACCATTGCTGAAGTCTGGCTATCAGCGATTGGGCTTCCAAGAAGTGGACGTCGAAAAGAGCGCTGAAAGTGGCCCACACCCTATTGGCAAGGAAACTGGAGGCAAACAGATGGTCGATGGTCTCAGAGGACGACCTCACCTGCGATGAACTAACCTGCGAATGGCAGCAATTGCATCCGGAAGCGAGGGAGATGCCTCTGCTTTGAACTCTGGCGTCGACAGGAATACATGTATGGATCACCTTCCAAACAAAAATTGAAAGCTTTGGAGGCATTTTTCCATGCCACACCCACCTGGCCCAGTTTTTTCTGCTCAAAGGCTGCCGACCCAGGGACCACGCTGACCTAACCGAGAAGCCACCCGAAGATTCAAAAGGCCACACTCGCTCGTCGTTAGACTGACGGAGGAACATACCATCTGACCTGATTTTGGATATCATTTCCTCCGGAAGAAGGGACAGCGCAGGAGAATTCAACAGGAGACCCTCAGTCCCAAGAATGTGTTTCACTTGAAGATTTATCAATGAAGGGGGGATCGAATGGGAGGTCCTGCTGGAAAGAGGGCCCAAACCAGTCCAATTTTCAGTCCACAGGCCGCATTCTCCTTTACCCACTACCCAACGGGAATTTTCTGAAATCACCGGGAGCAGCTTCACAATTCTTCTCCATAACGGAGAGGCTGTCGATAGCGATGTATGGTTAGAGGAGGTACCTAACGATAGGTATTTAGCTCTGAAGAACTCTCCCCAAATTGAAACGCGAGAGTCGCTGCTGACAATCCAAGCCATCTTAAGGCGCAAACTTTGCATGACTTCTTTCAGTCTCCTAACACCGATGCCCCCTTCTGATTTGGGCACCGTCAAGGACTTCCATTTGATCCAGTGCTATTTTTTTCTCCCCTCCACCCAACCCCAAAAGAAATCTGCAAACATCTTTTCCAGGTCATATAGAACTTGATTGGGGACCACGGTCGCGGCCATGGAGTGAATGGGGATGCTGCTGAGCACATGGTTAATTAAGACTGCTTTGGCTGCTTGATTGAGGAATTTACTTGTCCATCCAGTGATCTTGCCTTGCACTCTGTCCAACAGCGGCTGAAAGTGGAGCCTTCTAATTCTTCCACGGATAATTGGGACACCCAAGTACTTCAGGATTTTGGCAGCATTTTGAATACCCGATTGGTTTTGAATGGACCTGATTCTGGAGGAGGGAAGCTTGCTTGAGCAGTGGAATTCACTTTTGACAAAGTTGATTTTCTGACCTGAGGCCTGCTGAAACTGCTGAAGAAAATGCTTAGTGACAGAGAGAGACCTCGAACCCCCATTAGTGAATATAATGGTATCGTCAGCATATAACAGGTGCGTCACCATAGGGCAGCTTCGTTTGGAGATGAACGGCTGACAGCGGCCAGATTCCGTCAGATTCTTCAGCCCTCTGCTTAGAACTTCCGCAGCTAGGATGAATAGGGCAGGCGACAGGGGATCACCTTGGCGGAGGCCCCTTGAAGACTTGAAGAAACCACACGGCTCTCCATTGAGCAATACAGATTGCACACATCAAGTTGGATGGCACACACGTTACAATGATCATTCGGCCATCATGCAACCCTGGCTAGCATTTGCTTACACTACCATGTTATATGTAAACAGGCCCCTATATTTTTATTTTTTTTTTTTTTTTGTTAGTTTCTAGACTTTAGAAAAAAAAAAAAAAAAAACTATTGATGGAGAGTGAGCTGCAGATGCCTTCTTAGTATAGCTAGACCCAAAAGAATCCAAAATGAAAGTGGAAGTAGTCTGTTTGAACCGGCTGAGTCCTATGTAGGGCATGGTGTAACTGGGCCCAACCATTCAGGATAGGAATGAATTGTCATTTGAAGTGTTGACCATAAGTCAAATGTAACTTTTGAACTATGCATCATCACAAAGCACATGCCCTATTGATCTTTATGCGCAGGCGGTGCATCCGGGGTCAAACCAACCTGTGCAGTGGGTTGGTGACAACGTTTTGCAAGAAAACGCATGGCATATGTTCAAAATTGTAATTTTAGGAAAATTTTATTATTTTTAGAAATTTTTGTTTCCACCTTATCTTCTTATTCTTGCAGTTTTAGGATTTTCATCTTTTTTAGAAGTTGCTTATAATTGTACTGGGAATGCTTTAGTAAGATTTATTTGGACATGTCTATATTTAGCAAATTTAGCTTGTTGGAGATATTTTTCTACTTTGGATAATTTTTAAATGCTTTAGGGATTTTTCTTTTCTTTGAAATAATGTAATAAGAACTCTTAGAATTATTATTCAATAATAAATTCCTAAATTTTATCTCTTACTTCCTGTGGATTCAAGAATTCACCTTGAAAAATCAAGGTTTTACTTACTTGATTAGGAAGATGGTGTTCTTGATCTTCATTGTTATGTCACTCTTCCTTACATCAAAATGCTATTATATAAATATATAATGTTGGGATAGGTTCAAGGCCGGTTTAGAGGCACTAGTCTAGTATTAATTGTGCTCAAGTTAACACCAAACCCTTGCCTATATGTTTTAGGACTTGTTTGACTACAACTTACCATGGCCGTGTAATGGAGTGCCACCTATACAAATTTGTCACTGCAAAATCAATCAAAACAACAATCACCAATCAAATGCAAATACTTTTAGGAGATAGGTGAAAGAATTTATAATAAATACACTTTTCAACTGCATTATTGTGAAAAACTCAAATTCAAATAGATACATCATAGTAAAAATTTAATGATTCGACATTAAATTAATAGAAAAAGACATCATCATTACAGTTTTACTACAAATAGACCAAACACCATCAAATGCATATGTTTTCCGGAGACTGGTAAACAAATTTAAAAAATAAAATAAAATAAATAGTTGTTGCACTTTTCTTTACGTTAATAAAGTAATCCTCAACTCAAAGAGGTCCTTAGCTACACCGGTTGTTGGCCCAGTCTCTGAGTACCAGTCGCAACCGTTGCCACCCTTTGTATGGTTACATGTTGTCATTCCTTTAATTGGGTTTATGCGGTAAACGAATTCTCTAAGGTGGTAATGAGTTACATCGGTGATGCAATTATAGGTTTTCTTCGTGGCCCCAATTTCAGGCTTTTTGTAGTTGTACGATTGATCGCATACTTAGAAAAAGTGGACTCCAATTTGGTATTGACCCCTCCGGTACTAAAAAGTTCTGTGGGCCCTGCCATGATGTGCCTGTTTTATCAAGGCAGTCTATTCATGTTCCGAGATCATTTCAGGGTGGGTATGAGCCCAAAAATGAGGCAGATCCAAAGCTCAAGTGGACCAAACCATGGGAAGCAACGAGGATAGTGATACTACCATCGAAACCTTCTTAGGACCCACCGTGATGTTTATTTGCCATCCAACCTATTCATAAAGTCACATAAACTTGGATGCAAAGAAAACATAAAAATCAGTTTGATCCAAAAATTTTGTGGCCCACAAAAAGTATTCAAAATTAGGCATTCAATCCCCACTTTTTACTTTGGTGTGGTCCACTTGAGCTTTGGATCTGCTTCATTTTTTGGTTTGATGCTTTAAAGTGAGATGTCAAAATGGATGGATGCCTGGATGGTGTGAATAAAACACATATATCATAGTGGGACCCACACAATTCGACCATTAACTATGAGGTGTGACTACCAATCCGAGTATAGAAAAAGTGTGGAGAGGATTGTCATAGTATTGCACACAACCTCGGCGGTGTGTTGACGTCTCAGGGGCCACACCATGATGTATC
Organism: Liriodendron chinense; assembly: GCA_003013855.2. Lineage (NCBI taxonomy): Eukaryota > Viridiplantae > Streptophyta > Magnoliopsida > Magnoliales > Magnoliaceae > Liriodendron > Liriodendron chinense. Next base: position 1,935,766 of record ML058498.1, on the reverse strand, counting down.
TGCTATATCTAATCTATCTGTCCAGTGGGCAAGATCATTTTAGGGGATGATACCAAAAATGGAGAAGATCCAAATATCAAGTGGACCACAACACAAAAGGCAGTGGGGATTGAACACTTACCATTGAAAGTTTCTTAGGGCCCATAAAAGTTTTGGTCTAAGTTGATATTTATTTTTTTCGCTTCATCCAGATATGTGTGACCTTATGAATAGGTTGGATGTAAACTAAACACCATGGTACGCCCCAAGAGGGTTTCAACCTTGGGCATCATTGTCCCCACTGTTTGTGGTGTGGTCCACTTCAGCTTTGGATTTGGCTCATTTTTTTTTGGACATCATGCCCAAAAAATGATCCTGCCAAATGGAGGGACAGCGTGGGTATAGCATTTACATCATAGTGGGGCCACAGAACTTCTTGACTTCATCACGGCCGGTGTGTGGGGCACGCCACGAAATCCGCTTTCAAAAAATTGAGCGTACGCGGAAAGAGTGGGATTCGTATTGTACTAGTCAGAGCTGGAAAAGCTGTGTGGTGCCATTATGTTGTATGTGCCATTATGGTTAATCTATTTTTCCAGCAAATCTCAGGTGGACCTCACCATGGGAAAACAGTGGTGATTGAATTCTCATCATTAAAAACTTCCTCAGCACACTGTAATGTTTATTTGCCATCCAAAACTTTTATAGCGCTCAAGAAGTTTTTAACTGTGGGCATTCAATAACCACTTCTTCCTTGCAAGTCGTCCACCCGAGATTTGGATATGCTTCATTTTTGGGCAAAATTCCCTAATATGATCTCATAAATTGGATGGACGGAAAGGATAAAACACATGCATCATAGTAGGGCCCATACAACTTTTCCAGCACCTAACCGATGCCGAATCTGGTTATCACAATTCATCTAGCCTGGGGTCAAAGCTGTTTGGCTTGAATCGAGCCCCCGCCTGGCACATAATGAATGGACGGCCTAGAACCAAACACAATTATATTGATGGGAAGTCTATTTAGGTTCTTTGTGCAAGTCGACCTGGCAAATTGGCATTCGTTTGCAATACCTAGTGGGACACATCGTGATGTATGTGAGTTATCCATGTTGTCCATCGGTTTTACTGGCTTATTTTAAGTGTGATCCCAAAAGTGAAGCCCGTTTAAAGCTCAAGTGGACCATACCGCAGGAAACGGTGTGATTTGAACGAACACCTACTGTTGAAAACTTCGTGAGGGCTGAGGAAATTTTGAATCAAGCCAATATGTGTATTCGCCTGATCTCATGAACGTATTAAGTGCATGCTTCATCCAACCTAGTGCAAAAAACAGTCCTATATACTCTTCATCTAGACAACACAACAGCAAACAATTTCTACCATTTGATAAATGGAAAAATAAAAGTATAGCTCACTCAAAGTAATCCTCTCCTTGTATAGCCAACGTATACTATATGAGTTGGCTGTGGCGCGTAGATGAAAGACTGAAGTTATCCACTAGGTAGAACATAACTTATATGGTCCAACCCCAGTTCGGTTTGCAGATGCAGTTTGGCATCAGTATGCAAGATCATGTCCACCACTCATATGCAGATCAGGTTCCCTGACCCAAAACTCAGTCTATTCTGCCAATCTAATTAGTTGGTCATAGTGTCTGAAACGAATACAACCAAACAGACATTGTATAGCCGCCCCATTTGTTTCATTTTTGCCTTCCATTGGTCACATTAGTCGTGTTGTTATCTTAACACTACAGCCACATGATCGGAGGGACTGGGATGCCCTTCGGGCCAAAGCATCTAACAGGAGGCCATTAATCCAATCCATCCCACTTAGCCTTATTTTCTATATCCATCCCTTTTCCGAGGCATGGATGGGCTTCTCCAATGTGATTCTTTAGAAAGACAAGCAATCCATGATGGTCCCTAACAAGCAGGTGGATTACATTGTTTATTTGAATTAATTTTGTGTAAACAAAATTGACTGTCCACATTAAAGGTAGCCATATATTTTAAAATTCATATATTGAGTGGTTAGCAACGTCTGACCAAAGTGATATTTTTAGACACAAACAATCCTAGGCAGCTCCCTTTTCGACACAGATACATCAAATTTATGATTGGACCTGTTTCTCTTTGCTCGATCTTGACCTTCCAATCTTCCATGCTATTATTGATCAGAAGGTTTAATAATTTGATTGATGTGACTTGCATCTTTAGCCGAAGTTGTTTGACGTTTCAACTGTTTGACATGTCCAAAGTCAATTCCATTAGATCTACTCTAACCTTCTTTCATCACCATACAAAAACTACAGCAATCTGGTGGTTCTAAACATTCGTTAATATATCGACTCATCTTTAATGAACAATTTTGTCCATCAGTCTCTGCAAGCCACTGAATGGACGGTTTAAATCATTTGATCATTATGATATTTTCAAGGCTTTTTTTTTTAAGAGTGGGCTGAACCTAATGAAATGTCAGGATAATTAATATGGATGCCAATGATTTTTTAGTACAACTATATATGCATGGCAAGGTTTCCATTCATACAGCTATTGCATCATTTCTCAGTAGGTATTTAAATAATAAAAGTTGCCGTGATAGTATGTGTGGCTCTATGATTTAGATTTTATTAAACTGTTTGTTGTGATTGGGACGGTATCAAACTTAAAAGAAAGATTTAGTAAGTAGGAGAGATCTATAGTCCCTTTTTATTGGGTTCATTGAACTATCTAAGGAATTGTAATGGTTGGATAAAGGAATAATGTTTTTTTTTTTTTTTTTTTTTTTTTTTCTCCTAACGGGAAAAAGATGGATTGGTACCACCAAGGTATATACTGAAAAAAATAAAATAAAATACACGTAGCCAGGGGACACCCCTACCATTATTGAAGCGAATTGCCAGCTGTGCCACCACCAACCTTTATAATGTGATGTATGTGTTATATGCATACTGTCCATTCTTGCAAGATCATTTTATGACATGAGCCAAAAAATGAGGCAGATCCAAACCTCAAGTGGACCATTCTGCTGAAAGTAGTGGGGAATGAAGGCTTGCCATTGAAAACTTCTTGGGGGCAATAGGAGTTTTGGATCAAGCTGAAAGTTGTGTTTCCCTTCAAGTCTGTGTGACCTTACGAATAAGTTGGATGGCAAATAAAAATCATGGTGGGCCCTAGGAAGGTTTCAATGGTGTGTTCATTGTCGTTCCAACTTCTTTATGTAGTGTGGTCCATTTTAGGTTTGGATCTACCTCAATTTTGGGCAAATGCCCTAAATTGATCTCACAAAAATGGATGGATGGTATGGATATAATGCATACACCGTGGTGGGGTGCATAGAACTTTGCCACATTAACATCACATCAGCGTCCCATCAACACACCACTGCACAATCCACAACCTACCATGACCCGGACGTGGATTTCCTAGGAAAGCCTTTCGGAGGAAGTTCCTGTGCTGGGAATCTACTTGGGGCTCACCTTGGTGTTTATGAGAAATCCACCCCGTCCATCCGTTTTGTGAGCTCATTTTAGGGCATGTGATCGAAAATGAGCTAGATCTCAGACTCAAGTGGGCCGAAAACGTGAGGACTGAACGTACACAATTTAAATATTCGTGGGGCCACATAAGTTTTTAATCAAGATAAGATTTGGGTTTTCAGTTCATCCCCGTTGGAATGACGTTTATGAACGGTATGGATAGCATATAAACATAACGGTAGACCAAGGGAGGTTTCAATGGTAGGAACTTACCTACCCACCTTTTTCCTTTCGTACGGCCCACTTGAGTGTTGGATCTGTCTCAATTTCAGTTGAATATCATAAAATGAGCTCAAAAAAATGAATTGACGAGTGGATTTCTCACTAACATCATGGTGGGCCCATGTAGGTTCCCAGAGCATAAACTTCCTACGAAAGGCTTTCGCATGAAATCCCACATCCCCATGACCCCCGAGGTGGGTGGGACCCCTGATTGTGGGGCTCACAGTAATGTATGTGTCTTAAATCCACACCGTTCAACCATTTTGAAATCTTATTTAGGTTATGATCCCAAAAGTGAAACTGACTCAAATCTTAGGTGGAACACACCATAGAAACAGTCGTGATTGAATCTCTACCATTGAAAACTTCATAGATTCCACCAGAATGTTTATTTGCCATCCAACCTGTTGATAAGGTCACAACCACCTAAATGAAGAGACCACATAAATATCATCTTGATCCAAAGCTTTTGTGGCCCACATGAAGTTTTTAATGGTCAATCACCACTGTCATGTACTATGGCCCATCTGGGATTTGGAACTGCTACATTTTTTTGGATCATGCCTTAAAATGAACTTTCGATACATATGGACGGCATTGATGTAGTCACATACATCACAATGGCCCCACAGTCGGGTCCCACCCACCTCGGTGGATCTGGGGTCTCACCTAATCCACTCCCCAAATGAGCCACCTTCAAAGGATGAATTCATTTACATTAAATGGAACACAGACCAAATATAAGTATTGGTTTAAGGTGAAGGACACCTAACAGATCAATTTCACTTTTTGCCTTATCTTTTCTCCATTTTTCTTTTTTAATAACAATATTTTATCATAATTTTCTCAAGACTATCTAACAATATGCTATTACACCATAGTTGATAGGACGAATTTTAAGTAGCTAGAATCTCAGGTAAAAATATTACAAGAGGGTACAGAGAAGTATCAATAAGCCACGATAGAGTGACTTGCATCAAGCACTAAGGCTAAGTTAGATCATTAGCGAGGGAAGGGAATGTTATTGACGATATGGACTAATAAACTTTTGATTGTAAAATCTTTTCATTAGAGAGCAGGTGATGGAGGAGATGGGTTCGGTCACCAAATAGGATAGATGAGCATTTTCATAAATTGACATATGCCAAATTGGGTGGATGAGACATCTTAAAGATGATTGTTTTTTTTTTTTTTTTTGGCAGACCAATACAAGATCGTCTTGGATCCAACAACCATTTATATTAGAAGTGATGTGATACCATGGTACCCGTGGGTGGTGCAAAATGAATAATTAAAGAGAAACTTGAGATGGTCAACATAAGGCTAAGCCGAATCATGGAAATCGCTTTTAGACTATGAATTGCCCGATTATGTTGTTATTTTTTATGAATGATAATCAAGTTATTTTTCTTGTGTTTTTTAACTTTCTCCTAATGCCATGCCAAACCTAAAGATAATGGTTATTGCGTCGTTTGGCCTACTATTATTGACCATTTCGCTGATTAACTGGCAGAAAACGATTGTGTCACAAATCAACTGACGTATCTCGACCATTATTATGTTTCGATTGGCCAATGTTTTTATCATGCAGAACATTTGGTATATTCCAACCGTTATAAGAATCGGTTTCTTTTGCTTTTTTAGTAAAGTCGTATTTCATCTTAATAGACTTAACTGCTGTGAACGGTTTTAGATGCGTATTTCACAAACGCCTCTTTGCAAAAATACATGGCCATTCATTCTCTATAAAAAAAACCCTTTGGAAATCGGGGATTAAATAAGAACTTATATTCACTTCTTTCTCTCTTTATAAGCACCCAAAATGGGTTCTCTGTTTTTTATAATGTATACACAAAGTCTGTCAAAACAGAAAACTGTGTACCAAGTTCCTACTGTGGAATCCTTGTGATTGTTGCATGTCGATCCACCAAGGCTTGTCGTATCTTGAAAGTGGTTCGCTAGAAACCCGACAATGCTCTCATACCAACGAGAGTTGGCGAATAACACTTCAAGAAAAACATATCTAATACGTGCTTCAAATCCTGGTTTAAACCTTACTATTTTATTTTTATTTCCGTTTCCTCCATCGTTATTTTCTTAACAGTATTCATATGTGCTCCACGCGTATACTCTTCCATGCACACATATCACAGGTACACATGTACGGTACGTGTTTCCCAATCAAGGTCTTTATAGTTATGACTTATTTTTTTACTATGATGTCATCCACGACTCTACCCATGATTCTCTTGTCCTTTTAGTGGTGCATATCCAAAGATTTCATTGTTCATGATAATCAATCTATTGAGAGTGTGCGTCTGGAGTCTAGACTTAGTTGAATAGCTCAACACGCTCAGATGAGCAGAAAATAACCAAGAGTGTGGAATAAATGGATAATTAGGCTCAACCTACTAGGAAAGCTCTAAAAATCCATACACAAATTGTGCAAGCATTAACTATTATAAATAAAGTAAGATTTAGCATTGGCATGGCATTTTGAGCATCTCTTTATATATACGTTTTCTCCCATTGCATTTACTCTCTCCTCTTCTCACCTAAAGGTCTGAAGGAATAAATAACTAATATGTTTTTTTATTACATCATTTGAACCTTTCATCTAGCTTAATCCTTTACCCTTTAAAATTCAACTATAAACATTACAACGAAAAGTTCAAAAAAAATGAATAACGAACATGAATTTCAAACTATACATCTTCTCAAAATTTGCAATGTAATGCAATTTTAAAATAACAATTTACTTAAAAGGAAGTGTATAAATGACTTCTCCCCAAAATAATACTCAAACCTGATCGAATTCAACATACTTTTAGCATGATCATAAATAAAAGTTCATAAATGAAAATTTTCCAATTCTAATATGAAGTACTTGTTAATTGGAGCCTTCAATCTGGTCAAGTCAGGGAGTATCTAACGACCGACCCCTGTGGTCGGCTGATCAAAACTGCCTCGTATATTGTATTGGTCTCTGGACGATTTTGGGTAGGTTCGGGTGATCGAACTTGAAGGCTCGGGTGATCGACGAATTTCAGAATTACGTGCAAAACTCTCTAGATATTTTTTTGCCATGTTCAGGCCACCGAACATGTGTTCGTTGGGCAACTAAAGGGTGTTCGAGCAATGTTGATCGACTGACCGATTGATCATCGATTTTCACAGTTTTACCCGATTTTGTGTAAGTTATTTCTATTTTTAGTTACAAGCTATATAAACAGGTGTAATCAAGATTATGATAAGTCTAAGACTTGTTTAAGGGTTTAAGAGGGTTTTGTAGAGAGAAAAAGCTAGGGTTTCTCTTGGGGCTTTGATCCAGATAAGTTCATCTCTTATAAGTTTTGAAACTCATAGTGCATATCACTTTGTGCCGTGGTTTTTTCCTACAAGGGTTTTTCCACGTAAAAATCGGATTATCTCTATGTAGATTTGCTTATGCTTTTGTGTTTTGCTTGTTTGATTCACCTCTGTGCTTCCGCAAGTTTCCAATAATACTAAAGGTCGTGTAGTTTTTCTTACTAAATCGCTCGTAAAGTCTTTAAAGTAATTTGATGTGTATTCTCATTCATTATTAATTTTCATAAACTTTATCTTTTGTCCTTTTTGTTTTTAACCAAAGCTTCAAACTTCATAAATAGTAAAAAAAAAAAAAGCATCCTTCTCCCTTTTGAACATAAAAATATACATTTATAGTAAAATTATCATTAAAAATAAAGAAAATCTTATAAAATAGGATCTCATTAACATGGTATTTACATCCAGTTACCTTTTTAAATTACATTTTCATTAAGCTACCTTATTAATCAAGTTATTGTTAAAGGGTGCCTCTAGTTAGTTTTCTTTAACTTCTGTTAGTTTAAAGAATGATTTTTTTCTAAAATGGTTAAATTACCCATGATTAATGAGGTTGCTTAAGAAAAGTTGAATAGGTAACTAAGCGTGTGCGTGGATTACCTGTGAAAGCAAGGAAAAGCTAGGTGGGGCCTATTGTGATGTTTGTGAGAAATTCACCCCTATCCATTCTTTTTTTCGCTAGAAGCCATCTTCCCGAAGGATTTTCTCGCTCTAATACCAACTTGGCATAACGTAGACGAAGTGAGATTGATCACCGTCTCTCTCACATGGATAACTACAAATTCACGGAGCTTTCGGAAATCCTCGACCGAATTTCTTCGAATCCAAGAGCAAAACATAGAAAAACTCCAATTTTATTGAAAAGAGATGAATAATAATCCCTAACAATGAATCAAAAGGAGTTTAAATAGTCTAAGCATCCAAAAGAAACCATAATCTCATGTAAATTAAGAGTCCTAATGAAAAGGGAAACAAGAATTCAAAAATAGCAACTTTCACGCGAATTTACGCGTTTTGGAGATCGGTTGCAAGGGGTCAGCGATCGGTCGTTAGTTGAGTGTCGACCGGTCGTGGACCCCTAGTGACAGGTCACCTGGAGCATGCAACAGTCCAGAGAGGTGAGGTCCCTCTGGTGGGATTTACGACCGGTCGCAGTCGAAATTCGACCGGTCGCCTAGGGCAACTAAACTGTCCAGGGAGTAAGGATATATCTGGGCTTAATTGAGACGGTCACTGGTGAAATTCGACCGGTCGCTTGGAGCTATCAACTGGTCGATTTTCTGAAATCCAGATCCTTCGTTCCCTCCTTGCTTTGATCGATTCAGACCATGTACTCTTCGGTGATCCTCTCTAAATCAACATCTCCAATCCCCAAAATTTTACATGTATTGCCATCGCTCATGTAAACAATGATATCATCACATAACCAATACGAGTAAAACTAGTCTCTATGCTGCATGACATGAGATGAAATGCCAGATGGAAAGTCCATTAATGATTTATATTTTCTCATGGAATTGGCTACAACACTATTCAATCCTCAGATGAACTAGATCTTTGCACTAGACATTCTTATGAACCTTTTAAATATGATGCTTCATCATGTATATCAAGCTTAGGACTTTCCTAGTTTACTTTTCTAAATCTATAATTCCTTCCATCTTTTTCAGATTTAACACTTTCTTTTTTTCTACCGTTTTATTCTGGATCTTATCTACACAATCAATGTAGGTGAAATAAAGGCTAGAATGAAAAGAGCAAAAAAGCATGATGATAGATAAGGATTTACATTATTAAGTAAGATTGCCTATCCATGTGACAATAAAGAGGCCTTTTTCTTCACTAATCAAGAGAAAAATAGAGAATAAAAGAATCGTTTCTCACTCATTCAAAAAAGGCACACGCACACCTGTCGCACTCAAGGTTTTCATATTTTCCATTTCATATGTATAAAAACTTCCCACAAAATATTTTGCACAAAAATCTTAGAAATTAGGCTTCATATGTGGCTTACAAAGGTGATAAAAAGTAGTAGTTTCCTTTTAGGTAAAAAAGAAAAAAGAAAAAATCCTAAGACACAACCTACTTTACGTTCACAACTTTCATCACAATTTTGTCAAGGGATTGTAACAATTTGGTATTAAAGCAATTTTTAAGTTATTGAAGGCAAAGATAAAGATGTTGCGAAAGCTTATTGAGAAGTTACAGAGTAAAGGCAAAATTACAACGGATTAAGGCAGGTATCTTGGCTAAGTTGGATTGAGCGTAGATTGTCTGTGTTGACGGCATAGAGAAATTTTAGACTGTCACTTCTCATTAGTCCACATCATCAACAATGACACCAGCTCACAAAACACACTGATTTTCTCTCTCCTTAATAGACTGCATGCACAACATAACTTTTAACGTGTGGAACTTATTTGGACCCCACCATGATTTATGTGTTAGATCCACATCGTCCATCAATTTTTCCAAATCATTATAGAGCATGAGCAAAAAAATGAGGCACATTCAAAGCTCAAGTGGAACACACCACAAAAAAGCAACAGAGACTAATCGGCTACTGTTGAAACCTTCCTAAGGTCCACCGTGAGGTTTATTTGCCATCTAATCTCTTCATAAGGTCACACAGACCTGTGTGAAGGGAAAACATAATATCAGCTTTGATCAAAGCCTTCTGTGAGCCCAAAAAGTTTTCAACGATAGGCATACAATTCCTACTATTTCTTATAGTATGGCTCACTTAAGCCTTAGCTCTTCCTTGTTTTTCGTCTCATGCCCTAAAATGATATGGAAATATGGATGGACAGTATGGATCTGAAACATACATCATGATGGAGCCCATAGAAGTTCCACATGTCAACACCTCCAATTTTCTTCTCCTCAAAACGTGTTACACCAAACAATATAATGGAACTTCTTAACGTGTGGAACTTACATGGGACCCACTATGATGTATTTCTTAGATCCACACCGTCCATCCGTTTTATAGATCATTCTAAGACATGAGCCAAAAAATAAGGGAAATAAAAGCTCAAGTGGACCACATCACAGCAAACAATAAGAAATAATGCCTACCATTGAAAACTTCTTGGGACCATAGAAGGCTATGATCAAGCTGATATTTGTGATTTCCCTTCATCTAGGTCTGTGTGACCTTATGAACAAGTGAGATGGCAAATAAACCTCACGGTTGCCCTAGGAAGGTTTTAACAGTTGTTCGTTCAATCTCCATGGCTTTCTATGGTGTGGTCTACTTGAATTTTAGATGCAACTCATTTTTGGGCTCATGCTTTACAATGATCTAGAAAAATTGATGGACAATGTGGATTTAACACATAAATCATGGTGGGTCCTAGAGAAGTTCCACACACTAAAAGGTGTGTTGTGTAGTACACAATCTAGTTAGGAGAGAGAAAATCGGTGTGTCATGGTGTCAAAAGTAATGACATGTACCAATGAGAAGCAATGCCACAAGAATTCCATGTGCTTTCAACATAGATGATTTGCACTCAGTTGGATTTGTTGTTGAGTGATGAAATCTTATCGATGATATCATGTGGTCCAACTCGAAGTCATAAAAACTTCCCAAGGCGAGTAGACAAAGGCATGTTTCAACGCTGACTGGAATGTATCATAGTTGTATCCAAGGGGCATGTGTATGGACGAATCGAGTGGACAGGACACATCAAAATAGAGTTTCAAAGAGTTTCCTTCTTTTGAAAGGTAAGGCATTTTGTAGTGGACCTTTTGTGCAAATCAATATAATAGATATAGTAATACTCCCAATTGAGAAATGATCGAGCCTACAACAATCCATTGGGATGTAATGCAGTACCATGGTAACAATAGTTGGTGTATCACTTCATCAATTTTTTCTAGGCTCTGTTCATGGAGCATCAACCTAAACATTGGGCTCGTTATTTGCTCTTAGACAAAATGGTGCCCATTATTTTTCTGGTTCATGTACTCAAGTTATTTTATATTTGTAAGTTTGTTTTTTCCATCATGGCTTTTCACTTTAAAAAGGTATCCCGAGTAACATAAAACTCGATCAATCTAACGAGTTAGTGCATAAGACAGGTAAGTTTAGAGAAAACCAAGCGGGTCTTGTAACAAAACTCAGGCGAGTCTTTGTTTATGTTAGAGGTGGTGGGTTCAGACCTCTACTTTTATATTTTTTTATCCAACCTTTTTACTTCATAAAACTTAGCCAAGTAACATAAAACTGGACAGGTCAATGGAGTTAGTATAAAACTTGGGCAAGTTTAGGGAAACCTAACGAGTTTTGTAACAAGCTGAGTCATATAGGGAGTTGACACATTTTCATGCTGATCCAAGTTGACATAGTCGAGTTCTAAATTGATTCGCCAAGTTTCTAAACAGTGCATTACGTTTAAGGAAAATTGATCAGAATAAAGCAAAAATATGCATATTGTGGGAATATTTCTGTAATTACTTTCTTATAGCCAATTCAATTGTAACTACCTAGTTTTTAATCTTTCCTCTTTTACTCCACCTCCTAGTCTTGAATTCCATTTTCATAAATTTATGAAACTATTGCACAGGGAAATGGCAGATGCTGTCGTCAGTGTTCTCGTGGATAAGTTGGTGTCATTACTCGAAAGCGAAGCTCGACATCTACTTGAGTTTGATGACCGGTTTAAGGAAACGAAGGAGGAGCTAAAGTACGTGCAAAGTTATCTCAAGGATGCCGATCAGGTGAAGATAAGAGATAGGAATGAGATTTTCAAGACGATAATGAGAGACTTAAGAGAGTTCGTATACGATGCTGAGGATGTAATAGAAGATTGCCATCTTCTATTCCAGAAAAAGGACCAAGGGTGTGCGCCTAATTTTATGAGTTGTTGTTCTCCTACCCTTTTGATATCCCGTTGTCGGATGGGAAAGCGGTTGATGGAAACAAATAAAAAAATAAAAGCGGTGCAAGGGAAGATGAATTCCTACTTGCAAACAGCTCCTCGCCAAATTGGCAAAGATGAAGGCGGTAGGAATATGCCATTGTCCTACCCAATCCTAATGCATGAAGCTGAAATGGTAGGATTAGAAGATGACTCAAGGAAGATTAGAAATTGGATCTTAGAAGCTGATGGACCCTCAACAATTATTGGAATAGTTGGAATGGGGGGAATCGGTAAAACCACGCTCGCTCGAAAGATATGTCACATTGAGAGTGTAAAAAACTCTTTTAATCACGTAGTTTTTGTTACTGTCTCTCAAAGTTTCAAATTAGACGAATTGCTAAAGAAGATGCTGGAAAAACTAAATGCAGATGAGGAATCTCTGAGGAGAAAGGACGTTGAGGGGCTACTGGAAAGTCTTAACAGCAAATTTGATGGGAAATACTTGGTAGTTTTAGACGATGTTTGGGAAACGAATGAAAGGATGTGGTGGGATAGCTTGAAGTCTGCTTTGCCCCAAGTGAATGGTAGCTGTGTTATTGTTACGACAAGGAATGTAAAGGTTGTTAAATCAATGGGAGCTGCTGACAGACATATACACTATCCCCAATTTCTTTCAAATGAAGATAGTTGGTCCTTATTTAGCAAAATAGCTTTTGCAGGAAATGGAGGTAAGTGCAGAAATCCGAACTTGGAGGGCTTGGGAAAGGAGATCGTTGCGAGGTGCAGGGGGCTGCCATTAGCAATTAAGGTTGTGGGTGGAATGATGTTGGGGAAAAGTGATTCTATCGATGAATGGAAGCGAATATCGGAGCATCTAAAGGAGGAGTTGAAAATCAGCAATGAAGATGAGCCAGTCATTGCAAGTCTAGAGTTAAGCTATGAAGAGCTACCAACACGCTTAAAACCTTGCTTCTTGTGCTTTGCCATGTTTCCTGAAGATTATGTAATTGAAGTTTCTGCCATGGTTAACTGGTGGATTGGTGAGGGTTTTGTTTGGGGAAGAAATGGGAAAACGGCAGTTGAGATAGGAGAAGAATGTATTTCAGAATTATTTAACCGATTTTTAATAATTGGAGTGGATAAAGATTGGTTCAAGAGAAGGTATATTCGTTGCAAAATGCATGATATGGTTCGAGATATGGTTATAAGAATTGCAAGAGAAGAGAGTTTTTTTGTGAGCTTGGAGTGTGGAGGTAGTCCCGCATTCAGTGAGCAGTGTCGCCGTTTGGGAATTGTGAGGAATACAGCTGTACAGAGCATCGGAAACAGTCCCACCAAGTTGCGGACATTGGTTGGGATGGATATTGATGAGAGCAAAGAGATTATTACAAGTGTAAAAGAAAAACTATGCAAGGTAAGGTGGTTGAGGGTTTTGTCGCTTTCATTTTCAGACAGCTGGGGAATCGATAAAGATGACGTGGACAGGGATTGGTTGAATGGGATAGGGTCATTACAGCACCTCGTTTATCTTAAAATAGAGAGTTCTGCCTTAAGATCACTGCCCGATTGGATTGGAGATCTTCGTAGTCTTCAGATTCTACGTTTATACGACTGCTCCAATTTGGAAAGGCTTCCCGTGTCAATCACGACATTGGAGAAGCTGACAGCTATCCAAATCTTTCGCTGTGATTCTTTAGAATGCATGCCAGAAGGGCTTGGAAAGCTTTCAAATCTGGAACGGTTGGGAAGGTTTAGGCCTGCAGTGAATAAAAATGGATCAGGGATTTCGGAGTTGAAGAAGTTAACAAGACTGAGAGAACTTACAATAGAGATAAAGTCAGAGGAACAAATAGAAGAAGGGGAATGGAATGTGTTATCAATGCTCCAACATCTCCAAATTCTATGGTTAAAATTTCAAGTCAGTCATCTCAAAAGCAATGGAGTTGTAAGGAAGATAGACCGTGAGATTTCTCCTCCTCTTAAATGCCTCAAGGAGTTGCATCTTTGGGACTGGCCAGGAGAAAGGACACCTGAGTGGCTCAGTCCTACTTCCCTTCCCAATCTTCAGTTTCTTTACATTGGTAGGGGAAGGATTTGGGATGGAAGGATTAGGAAGATGGGTCCCAGATTTTGGGAGAGCGAGAGTGGGGTATGGAAAGTGGAGGTCTTGGTGCTATGGGAGTTAGAAGAGATGGAAGAGGAGTGGCCGAGGATGCGAAGGGCAATGCCGTCTTTAAGACTCCTCAAGGTTAGGAGCTGTCCGAAGCTCAAGTCATTCCCATTCGATGTTACAGTTGATGTTTGGAAGTGGAAGATATGGAGGAAAGAAGAAGAAGAAGAAGAAGAAAGAGAAGAAGGTAAGGGTAGTGTAAGTGTGGCCGTCACTTGATTCCTTTTGTATATCCTCTCGCACGTGTGGCTTCTAATGATGAAATGATGGTAACTGTTCTGTGCCTCCAATTACCCATTCAATCTCCTACCACACTCTGATGGTAGAAAGCGGGAGCGGATTCGGTGGGTGGGACCCCTCACGGGTGGGGCTCACATTAAATCCACACCATCCAACCATTTTGAAAGATCATTTTAGGTTGTGATACCAAAAATGAAGATGACTCAAATGTTTGGTGGACCATACTATAGAAACAGTCATAATTGAATCTCTACCATTGAAAACTTCTGATCCAAAACTGCTGTGGCCCCAGAAAGTTTTCAACGGTAGACGTTCAATCCCTATTGATTTTTGTGGTGTCATCCACTTGAGCTTCTGATCTGCATCATTTTTGGGCCCACACCTTGGAATTATCTCGTAAGATGTATGGACGGTGTGGATATAAGCATATATCATGGTGGGCCACATAACTTGGTGATGTCAACACACGACCACGGCACACACCACGCAATCCGTTTGGTTCTATAGCCACTCGGGCGGTTTGCTAATTTCACGCGCATTTAGAGCCGTACACATCCAACTGGCAGGCGCAGCTGGTGACCCAAACATGATGTATGTGTTTTATCTGTCCCGTCCATTCATTTTGGCATCTCATTTTAGGGCATGAGCCCAAAAATGAGACAGATCCAAAGGTCAAGTGGGCCACACCACAAGAAATAGTGAGGAGAAAGATATCCACCGTTGAAACCTTCCTAAGGCCCAGAGTGATGTTTATTTATCATCCAGCCTGTTGATAAGGTCACATTGACCTGGATGAAGGGAAAACACAAATATCAGCTTCATCAAAAACTTTTGTGGCCCATTCGATCCCTATGGTAATATGGTCCACTTAAGCTTTGGATGGGCTCATACACTAAAATTAACTATAAATTTTGATGGGATGGGGTGGATAAAACACATGCGTCATGGCAGGGCCCACGGTGCTATAACACCAACTGCCTGGCTGGTGTAGGGATCACCAACCAAGCTATTAATACGTTGCTGCCCATCTTAGCTGTGGAAACTGGCCTGAGTTTTACATGAGGTGATCTGGATCTAAACAAGGTATCCCTCATGATGGAAGGTTCAGATGCCTACACATGTAAATTAGCAAACCTCCATTGTCGGAGCCAGGTTTGACACTTGATACACAGGCATTTAAAAATGGTAAACATGGCATTAACTCAAGTTAGAACCACTGTCTCTGAGTTATAGCTCAAAAGTTACATTGGTCCAATAATCTTTAACTCCAATTCGAGGACACTTGTTTATTGAAATAAAAACATTGGATATTTTTTAAGTGCCTGATTATCATTGATTACACACTGCTAGAGTATATGTAAGTTTTTCTCAAATCATTGTCTTTTGAAATTAGAATTTAACTCTAGAGCTAATTTTCACTTTTGGCAATTCGGAATTTGGCCGGAATTCAATTTCTGATTTTAAGTCATTTACAATTCTTTGTAAAATCTGCTTTTCAAATTCTCAGAGATTGGATTCAATTTTCAAGTTATCAAACACAACTTGATACACTGAAACTCTTAAGAATCCAATTACTAGATATAGGTTCTTCAAATTTCTATTTGCCAAACCACCCCTTAATTCCTTTGAAGACATCTCTGACCTCTTTTTCATCTCCCTCTAACTCTTCATGCTCGCTCTTTGAAGCTACAGGTGTTGTTGAAGAAGAAGAAGATGAGTTTTTATCTTTTGCCAGAGAAGAAGGTGATAAGTTTTTTTCTTTTCCTAGAGGAGGAGTAGGTAAATCTTTTTCTTTTTTACTTTATCAATCATCTGTCTATTTTTTATTTTTTTTTGCTCAAATACTTTCACATGTTCTTATCACAGCATTTTTCACTCAAATACCTTCATATAATCTTAGCTACTCAGTGAACATCATAAATTCCATACATGTTTCATATGTCACACATATGGGGAATAACCATTTTGTATGCACCTATTGAATTTATAAACCCCCATTCGTTCTGCTTTTGGTCACATAATAATTCTAATAGAAAGAAGACATGATGGGTGTATTTTTATGGGGGTGGCAATAGATCA
Organism: Liriodendron chinense; assembly: GCA_003013855.2. Taxonomy (NCBI): domain Eukaryota; kingdom Viridiplantae; phylum Streptophyta; class Magnoliopsida; order Magnoliales; family Magnoliaceae; genus Liriodendron; species Liriodendron chinense. Next base: position 1,919,299 of record ML058498.1, on the reverse strand, counting down.
AGGTACTTTTTTATATTGATCTAAATCGTTTTTATTCTTACCACTATCATATAGACACGCTACTTTCTTGTAATCTGCATCATTGATGATTCTGACCTTTGAATCTTGAATTTGAGCATGAGTGGTTAAAATTTTTACTTTGCAATATTCCATGTTTGTTTTGGTAGGGGTGACTGGTCAATTCAACATGTTCATTTAATTGTCGTGTTGTTGATGGAAAATAAATAGAAATACACGAATTAGATGATCCTAGTCATTTGGTTAACAAATTCCAAACCAAAAATCCCAAAAAAAATGGTTAATGGCTCACATTTGGTGAGAGGAGAAGAAATTTACTCTTGGATTGTCTAACAAAATATTTTCATTGGGGAGCATGATATGAGATGGGTTCTACTAGATGGACGGTCTCAATTGACAAATGATCATAGCCAATGTATAGTAGAGGGGTTCTAATGGTTCTGTCTTGTCAACTTTCTTGTTTTATTACTGTTTCCTTAATCTGCAGTGGTATGCCCACAAAGATCTCCCCACTTTATGTATGGTACAGATCAGCGATCCATCTGATGCTTCCAATGCATATGTGACCATGACAAAAACAAGTAGGACAACTCATCAGGTGGGCCACACATTAAAGAAAAAAATAAATGGTTTAAAATGCATAGCAATGGCTCACATGCCCTACTTCTCAGTGGTTTCTCCTGGTCAATCACTATCTTTGGAGTGTTCAGATTTGAGAAATGATCTGGCTAGGTTAGTGTATATATAGAAACCTTCACATGCACGTAGATGCATTTGGTATCCAAGTCTCGCTGAGTTGTGAAACTAGCCTGACTTTTAAATGAGGCGATCTAGATCTAAACGCAGCATCGCACCTGATGGAAAACTAAGATGTCACACATGTATCATGTTATAATTCATGCTCACACGTGTAAATTAGCAAACCTCCATCATCAGACTATCACATTTGACAAACCTTAATTACATAAGACTGATATGCTACTAGTCAAGCTATTTGATACTCTAGCCATGGTTGACTCTTGATATATAGGCATTTAAAAATAGTACAGATGACATAAACTCAAGTAAAAATGACTGTCTCTGAGTCATAGTCCAAAAGTTAGATGGTCCAATGATCCTAAACTCGGGATATTTTTTGGTTGAAATAAAAACATTAGATATTTTTATATTTTTCATTATACAATAAATGTTCGCCAATCTAATAATCAAATAAGTGCCTGACAATCATCAATGACACTCTGCTAGTGTATCTAAGTTTTTTTCTCAAATCATTGTCTTTTGGAATTAGAATTTAATTCTAGTGCTAATTTTCACTTTGGCAATTTGGAATTTGGCTGAAATTCAATTTCTGATTCTAAGCCATTTACAATGTTTTTTGAAAAGCTACTTTTCAAATTCTTAGAGATTGGATTCAAATTCTAAGATGTCAAGCACAACTTCACACACTGAAAATTGTCAAGAATCCAATTACTAGTAGTAGATTTTTCAAATTTCTAGTTTCCAAACCACAACCTAAATTCCATTGAAGACGTCTCTAACCTTTCTTCCATCATTTTCTCCCTTTTATGCTCGTTGTTTGAAGTTGCGGGTTCCTCTGAAGAAGAACAAGAAGAAGAAGCAGGTATGTTCTTTCCCTTTTTCTTCTTCAATCATATATCACATACTCTTCCCATGACATTTTTTGCTCAAATGCCTTCACACAATCTTAGCTTCTCGATGAGTGCCACAGATCCCACACATATTTTGTATGTCATACTTGTAGGAAATAACCATTTTTGTGTCAATTTTTGTATACACTCACTGATTCAATAAATACCCTTGTTCATTATGCTTTTGGTCATATATTAATAGTAATAAAAAGAAGACATGATGGGTGTATTTTTATGGGGGTGACAACAACCTGGGTACTTTCTTAAATAGATCTGATCCTTTTATGTTCTGACGACTACCACTTAGTCACGTTACTTCATTGGAATCATGCATCATTGAATTTGAGCATGAGTCATTAAACAATTTACTTTCAATATTCCATGTTCGTCTTTATACACAATCATCATAAACAAATTTTCTTCAAATGGACCCTGTGGCATAAAGTGATCGGTTTAGATCGTCATCTACGATGCAATCCAGTGGTGGAAAACCCCGAGCAACCTACCCTATCAAAACCCTTGTTGCAGTGACACATTGGAGGATATTTCATTTAGGATACAAGTCCTTTCCATAGTACGCATGGTAGGGATGACGTGTCAATTCAGTATGTTCACTTAATTGGCTCTGTTGTTGATAGAAAATGATTAGAAATACACAAAATAGATGATCGGAGTCATCTGGTTGGCAGATTCCAAACCACGATTGAAAAAAAATGATTAATGGCCCACATTTGGTGAGAGGAGAAATTTAGGGTCAGATTGCCTAAATTTTATTTTTCCTTGGAACATGATCTGAGATGGGCCCTACTAGTTGGATGGTCTCAATTAATACATAATCATAACCTGTGTACAGTAGAGGGGTTGTAATGGCTCTACCTTATCAACTTTCTAGTTTTGTTACTGTTTCCTTTTGTAGGGGTATGCCCACAAGGACCTCCTCACTTTACATATTGTACAGAGGAGTAGTCCATCTGATGGTTCAAATACATATGTGAACATAACAAAAATAGGCAGGACAACTCATCAGGTGGGCTACATTATTATGAAAATAAATAAATGATTTAGAAATGCATAGCAATGGCTCACATGCCCTACTTGTCAGTGGTTTCTTTTAGTTAGTCACTCTCTTTGGAGTGTTCAAATTTGAGAAATGATATAGCTGACTAAGTGTATAGGAACTTTCACATGCACATAGATGTATTTGGCATCCAAGTCCCCCTTATCTGGCTACTTCGTATTTGCTCCACCTTGAGTTTCATCCAACTATTTTCTTTGTGAAGGAACATCGATGCAAGAGATACAGGAGATACAGGAGATTTCTTCCCCCTAGCTCAAGGAAAGGAGTTTTATATCATCTAGAGGCTGTTTACACTCATTTTCGGCTCACCAACAAGGACGCAGCTCCAAAAATTGTGGCGCTTATCATCCAAGTCCTGTCATCCAACAATGTGTATGGTTCATCATGTGATTTCTCTCTTTTAACTTCCTGTCTCCATTAATAAATTTGTGAACTCGTCCCTCTGTCCGGCGGGTAAAAGTCTTAAACTTCTTTTTTATGTTTTATTTGTAGCCCATAAACCTTAAGAATTGGTACTTTCTGATACCTGGGAAGGTAATCGGTTTCCCTATTAGATACATTTCAGTGACGATATTAGTAGATTTACATGATATCCACTACTCTTTTCTTTTCTTTTTTTCAAAGACTTAAATTGAACATTGAGAATATCTTTGAGTGCATCATTAAAAGTCTTCAAACAAATAGATGCGATGAACATAGGACATTCAAAAACTTTCATGAAACACATAGCATTTACTTACCCATGAGCAAATGGTCCTAATACCCATGAGCAAATGGTCTTGTTGATTCTCTATGGTGGCTAATGACCCCATCTCACTTGTTTTGCCATTCAATGTTGTCATTTTTCTTATTATCCACTTCTTAAGGTTTTGGCTATGAATGTTTTAATTAATTAGGTTATGGCTATGCAGTGACTCATGCTCCTCACATTTGACACCAATGTACATCTAGACCATAGAAATTGGGTCCAATTGTGGATGAAGCATATCTCTAAAATCACAATAATCACCAATTAATGGCCATTAAATGGAGGGATAAAAGTAAAATACATAGTGGTCCAAATTTGAAGGGAGAAGCTAGATGGTTAATATAATCTTACTGTGCAATTTTTCACTTATACTCAATCGTCAGTCATTTGAACAGTCAAAACTATCATACAACGATTCAACGTGTACAGTTTGAGAGTTACCACCATTTTACAGTATAGAAGAGACATTGGCTCTCTCTGTTTTCTAAGCATACATTCCTCTACCTTTGGTCAAGGTTTATGGTTCCAACATACACCCGCCTATATTGGTCATTGCCCGAAATTGATGGCCCATTATGTTAGCCCACACATGGGGTGAACAGTATCGTCCAATTGCTGTAAAAACAAGAGGTATTATACAGCATACAATGTCTAGGTCATTGTCTTTTTTACACTGCGCTTATCATTTGGTATTGGGCAGGCATATATATTTTGCTAGGCCCACCTCATGGATGGATAATGATACAATATCTCATCAATCAGGCAACACATCTAAGCCAAGTATTAAGTAAACAACCCATTGAACAAAAGCCTCATTAAGTTTGTTTTATTGCCAATGAGACCTTTCAAAAGCTGCACCACCTGTGGCCTCCAGAGCAAGTGCTCCGAAGTCTAATGGTTGGATAGTTAAGAATGTCTAAGAGATGAGATTTTGGCAGACCCACATCAATAGTAAGGTAAAGTGTGCAGGCATTTTTTATGACCATAGATGGGCCACAGACGTTAAGCTTGGGAATGGGCCATTGGTTTACACGATCAAAGAAGCTACCTTCCTCTCTCGCCAAGGAAAACCCTTTTGCCCAAGGGAGCTTTTGTGGCTAATCTAGATCGTATATGGTGGATCCACCCTGGATGGCCAGGGTAGGATTCACTGGGTAACCAACAGCCATACAAGCGTATTTGCAACATCCTGTTCTCGCAGAGGGCCAAAATCTCTAGTCGATAATATCATCCCACACCACATTGCCTGCGTATATGGACCCCTGAGAGACCTCCATTTGAGTGCCAAATGGGTCGGCCTTGGGTTGGTTTAGACCTAAAATTGCCTAGCTAGGTCTGTCGGACCGGTCCAATTCAAAATTTTGATTCAGCCCAGCCCACCATATTTTCCACCTCACCTGAATGGATGTAGGAGTGAAAATGTATCGAATCAACCCGAGGGTCATTGGACCCAAGTGGGTGTATGTCAAAATTTGGACCCATGGGTGGCTCTAGGTCTAAAAGTTTGACCAAAGTTACTAAATGAGTTCAGTCTAGGTCCTCTCAAAATCAACTTGGTCAAACCTAGTTTGGACCTAGTTTTTAAATGGGCCTGATTTTGGGTCAAACTAAAATGGACCCGAGCTAAGCCCCACCCTGATTTAAAAAAAAAAAAAGCCCGTAATAGAGCCTTGGGGGCTTTTCTTCTATCACTATAGAGTACAACAATGGTTCACCACATTGTAGTAAATCGTGGTTACCCATTCATTATTTTTGACAATATAAGACTACAAATCATGGTCCTGTGAATATATCAAAATCACACTAATTGAACTATCTTAACCACCCGAGGCATCAATGGGCTAGGCTAACCTATGGTCTTTTGGTGTGGACAGACATTTGAGCTAGGCCGAGGCACATCTTTTATGCCCATGGGACGAGCTTGGGCATAGATATAAAAGGCAAACGATGTTGGGCTAAGCTTAGGCTAGTACCCCTAGTCTGGGTTCATGTCTCTAAATAATATTGATATACTACATATTAGTAACACATGCACACACATCAAAAGGGCAAAGATGGTTATATCCACAGAACCGTTCATCCAATTAAAATTCAAGTATACAAGAAATAGCAAACATTGATTAATGACCCTGTACACTCGTCATTTACTTGAAATCTGGGACCACCCAAATAGCAGAAGTACCCCTTGTACATTGATTAATGACCCAAAAGTAACAAAATTAAACTCCAGCAATCAAAGGTATGTTTTGTGTGATCAAGTCCGATTTTGAGTACATGACTGATCTACAGTTGGCCCCGCTATTTGGGTGGTTAGGACTTAGGATCGGAGGTAAATGCAACTTGTACAGCTGGGAGGCTCACATATACCTCATCTACATTGCATGAGGTGCACCACTTCAAAACCAATGCACAAAACAACCTTCCACTGTTCTTGAATGAGATTGGAGAGTAAGGCATGCTTCTCTCATTAGAGTGTGCTTTGGTTCCTCCTAAAAATGGTTTCTCCCACAATAGCATCGGGTGGGCCAGCACCTTAGAAAAACTTGTACCAACGGTTAGGATGCGCCCAACGAGTATAGCCCAACTAAATGCTGGATGTAGCTGATCTTTGAGGCACCATACTTTCACCACAAGGCCCAGCACATGGACGGTTCTGAATCCCACACATAAGTGCCAGGATGGAAAATTAAAAAATAAACCATTTTAGGATGTCACCCAACCAGGTCTCAGGGCTCACAAATTCTAATCAAGAGCATTGGGCCCAAAGCATCTATTCCTAACAGGGTTCCACACCCATTGCACCATGAACTTCCTGCCCTTCACACCATTCACATTGTAGCCCTTCCCATGTGGGTCCCTATGCACCATGCCCACATATCCCCCACCCCCACCTGACCCATACACACCCACACACAAGTCGGCTCTCTCCATCGGTGCGGTCGGATCATCACCGGCATACCATGCATTGATAAGTGGATTACTTGCCATCTCTGCTAATTCATGTGCGATCACACTCACCATGCCGTCCACCCCAACGTCCCCATTGGGGCCCCCCATCACATCCCTTGTTGCACCACCACGAGTGCCCGCCGGCCCACCTGCATAGTTGGGCCACGCAAACGGGTAAGTGCATGTCCCCGGGCACTGGGTCCCACTATGGCCAATCCATGCATACGGTACCGTTGCATCGGCGATCAACGGGAAAGTGAAGTAGTGGAATCCACATACCGCACGACAGAAGTCTTGGACTTGGACATCTGGGGACGTGAGTACCAAGTAAAGGCCATTACGCGCATCGAGCGGCAATGCACCCTGATATGTGCTGACAGCGGCCTTGATAATGGATTGGATCATGAGGCGAGTAAGGTACTTTCCATGGAGTAGTCCCAATCGTAGTGCTCCCTGGTGAGGACAATGTCATCGGTGACATTTGCTCCGGTCTGATCTGCGTAGAGCCGGACGGTGCGCCACCAATCAGCCACTGAAGGAAATGCTGCTGCTGATGATGAAAGTGAGAGGAGGAAATCTCTGATGATGGCTTGGTGAGCCACATTCCAATGGCCATACCATATAGTGTAGAGGTTGATGGGGGATGCTAGGACTGGACCCATGTGGTACACAAGGTCCACTAGCTCAGATGAGCCCTCATAGTTGTTGGTTTGGTGGGGTTGCATTGAGAGAACATGAATCGGAGAGAAGATAGAGAGTGATGAGAAGATGAGAAGGAAATAACCACATGACATGCCCATGTTTCAACTCAATCTCTCTCTCTCTCTCTCTCTCTCTATCTCTCTGTTGGTGATGCTGGCCACGTTTTATAAGAGTTTTTTAACCGTCCAAGCTCTTTTTTTCTTTCTTTGATAAGACCAGGCAATGGCATTGCCTTTTCACGTAATGACATATGTATATTTGTAACTTTCCACCTCTTGCTTAGTTGCTTGTAACTAAAGTCATGCTCTTCTTCCATCTTAATATTTTGATGGGGAGTTATTTGATACTCTGGCAGCCAATGACGCTTGATACTCAGTCACTCTAAAATGGTACATGTGACATGTGTTAGCTCACAATAAACTATTGCATTTGTTTTAACACTGTCGCCTACTCCCAAAATCAGATTTGTTGTTCGAGACACTTGTTTGCTGAAATAGGATGGCTGGATATTTTCACTCTAAACCGTCCATTAAATGTCCACCAATCCGACAGGGAGGTGCACTCCCTGGTATCAATACCACCGTAAGTAAGCTGATGGTGGTATCGAGTAGATGTAGGGCCATCAATGTATTTGGACAGTCAGATCAGATTTAGATTGCAGCTTTATGGATCTCCCACTTTACAAAATTGTCACTATGGCTAATCTAGGGGTGGGGTATGCACTTATTTTGGCATTCGGTTGTACCCAATCTTTGTTAAAGAGGGACATTTATAAACAACCTACCCTCATGTGAGCCATTTCTTACTTGACGACTTTGACTCAACCCAAATCAAGTCCCAGTATGGCTAAATACACGTTCCCAAAGTGATGAGTGGCTAGAATTTATCATAGGGCTCAACATACAGCTACAAGATTATGTGGGCACAATCACGGAAGCGCAATCCAGCGTCCACAGAATCACATGCAATCCATTCATTAGGTGCACCCTCTATGTTACCCCAAAGCCTGAAAATCTCTCCATCTGGAACTCTTGCTGGCCAGAGCACATGGAACAAGGTGAGAGGGGATGCCTGCAGTTGATTCTTGCCCGGCCTCACCTGAGCTGAAGAACATCCCGTTTGATCTTTCTCCAGGTGGGTCCAAACGGCCTAATTAATTTAGAATCCAGATCCTCTGCTTGGCCCAAACAGAAAAACCTTGTTTGGCTTATACTAATTGGTCCACATCAGCCCTGACTGCATTTAATGTAGTAGCACATACAACTATAGTGCTAAGGTGGACCAATCAATTCGGTGCCAAACATGTTTCCCTGTTTGGTCCCGGCAGAGGATCGTACTCATTAATTTCTATTTAGAACATGGTGGGGCCCACACATATCATGAGTGGGTGAATATCTCTGCCTCTCACATGCATGACATTCCAATGCAATCACTTCAAACAGGAGAAATTGCATTACTGTCATCCCTTGTTTTTCCGTTACAACAAAGTGGAATATCGAAAGTGGTGGGGCTCACATGGTATGTGTCTCACATCCAACCCATCCAACATATATGTACCAACATTATTAGTAGAGAACCAAAAAATATAGCAGATCCAATCATAAGGTGGGCCAATCCATTAACAAAATAATGAACACCATTTAAAATATCCCAATTCAAATGTAGCCCATCTATTGATCTGATCGACCTGATGTTTTGTTCAGTCATGACCATGATGTGGTGCATAATTTTAACGGGTTAGATGTTATACACATACCATGATTGGGTAGTTAGGATCATCTGATAAATATAATTTGTGTACCATAGGGCTTCCAAAGTCGGGCCTACTGAATGGATGTTTGTATATGCATAAGGGTGAGGTCTACACTCTTTAGTAATCCTGTGGACTACTAAAACATTCCTCTTATCAATGTTAGGTCAAATATCTAGACCGAAGGGCATGATGAGCGCTTTATTTACTGACTTTTAACCGTTGATACATTTATAATGGAAAATGATAACGTAATGGAAATCCAATGGTGCCTCACACACGTGGCACATCTGGATAGAAATCTGAAGTAGGAATCCCACGGGATCCGGCATTGATTGACCACTAATCAAAATTATTTTCATCCGACTATTTCTGACCATCAAATGGGTGGGATTTTGTCATCAATGTGAGCCATTGCTATGTGAGACTGAATGAACGGCTGGGAATGCCCAAACGGTGCAACTTTTGGAGTACGGACTATTATCTACTTCAACTCTAAAGTGAACGGTTCCCGATCTTGTCCATGCATGCAACGTGTGCAGCACTGACATGAAGGCACATTACCTCCTGTGAGCACCGGATCCAGTTCCATATAAGGGGAACTTCATCATCTAGACGTCCATCATCTCACCATTTACTACACTTATAACCCCAGCATGCATGGGAGCACCCATGGGATTTCATACGTTAATGGTGGTCTTTTTTATACGACTGGCAAGATGGGAAAGACATCCGAACCGTTCATCTGTTGGGCCCTAGTTTGTATGGTCTATAGAAAAAGTGTACAGCCATTGATTAATAGAAAAAGTGTGGTATACTGGGTTAATGGATGCAGCTATTTTTTGGATGAGTTGTTCCTCATGGTGGATGTCACAAGCACTTAACAGATTGGAAGCAATCCATTGGGTGGACTGTAAATTGTGGTCAAACTGGTTGCATGTTATTATTCCTATGTTCTTGGCCGTTTATGTGGTAAACACATTCTCTAAGGTGGTAATGGGCCACACATGGGTGATGTAATAGACCCCATTTTCAAGCTTTTGTACCACTGACCAGATGAATAGAAAAGCTAGGGAAAGGTCCAATGGAGTAGAAATGATGATGTGCTGTGTCCTGTGGGCCAGCAAGCATGTGAGGCTCTTTCATTACCCTTTTCTTTTGGTCTCCATTCTCCCTCTGTTATCTTGACTTTGTTAGCTTTTTCAGTCCAAAATTATATATACAGGGAAATGGTACTAAGAGGTCGACCTCATGGGAACTTCCCATGAGGTCGAGCTGTGTGGGCCCTGCTGTGATGTGTGTGGAACATCTGCCCCATCTGTCAGATGCATCATTCCATGGTGGACCACGGTCTTAAAAATCAGGTCAATTCATAACTTAGGTGAGCCACACCACATACAACAATTGAGAGGGGCTACCACCCATTAAAACCGGCGCGAATTAGGTGTTACCCCGGGAAAAGCTTAGTGGATGTTACCCCTACCGTATGGCCCACATGGATGATATTTTGTATATCCACTCCGTCCATCCGTTTATACAGCCCATTTTAGGATAATTTTCCAAAAATTATGCAGATCCAAATCTCAAGTGGACCATACCACTAGAAACAGTGTGATTGAGTGCCCCACCATTAAAAATTCCAAAGAGCCCATGGTAAGGTTTTGGTAATGTTTATTTGTAATCCAAGCTCTTGATAATGTCAATAAGGTCTTGATGAAGGGAAAAATATAAATATCAGATTGATCCAAAACTTTTGTGACCCACAAAACGTTTTTAATGGTTATTAATTACTGTTTCTAGTGGTATGGTCCACCTGAGATTTGGATCTTCTTAAGGTTTTGGATCATGTCCTAAAATGATAGGAGAAACAGATAGACGGCATAGATACATAGAAAAACATCACAATGGGCCCCACACGGTAGGGGTAACACCCCTAAGGTGTTACCAGGGTAACATCTAATTCGCTCCCATTAAAACCTTCAGACCGGAATGGGCATTACGTTGCATTCTCATTTCCAATAGCCATCAGAGGATTCCCGCACAATCATCACGGATCCACTGCCGATTCAATCATCATGTGGGACCACATGCATATAGAAATTCACAAATAATAGATCGAATGATTTTAAGGATGATTCTAATGGGGCCACTACGTTAGACACGGTTGATGTTGCCATACTAAACCACGGTGGACCCCACACAAATCCACTTACAACTAGTAGGTGAGAGAGGGTCGGTGTGCATGTGCATATAAGAATCTTGAAAGCAGAGTAGAAAAGAGAAGTTTAATCCACAGATTTCAAGGTCTTAAACAGACCACCGATCATCGCCACAAATCATGCTGCATTGCCGTTCCTTGACTGAGGCATTAATCTTTTTTCTTTATTTATTTAAGGTTGGTAAGCTTGATTAAGGTAGAAGTAGAACAAAACCCTATGAAGAGATTTCTTATATTAAAGACGATAAAAGGAGAAACTGTCAGTGGCAAGATTCGCAAGTTAGACCAGTGTCTTAGAACCAGGACTGGACCGGGTGGTTTAACCAGTTTGGTCCAGAACATCGATTGTTGCTTTCTAATACCAAGTCGACTCCAGCTCATGAGTCGATGTCGCACGGGTCAAGTACAACAAGTCACCTCCCGATTTGGAATTGCCCATGCCCCTAGTCAATTGGAAGTTACTGTTGACGGAATCCATGTGGGACCCACTGCGATGTTCTTGAGAAATCCACCCCGTCCATCAGTCTAGCCAGCTTACATTAGGACATGAGCCCAATAAATGAGCCAGATCCAAATGTCAAGTGGGCCACACGACAAGAAACACTGGGGAACCTTCCCAAGGCCCACTATGATGTTGAGGGCCGTTTGGATTGTAAGTTACTTAAGATAAGCTACTTATCAGATAAGTTACTTATCTTGGTTTTTACTTATTAAGTAGATAAGTATGTTTGGTAAACAACATACTTATCAGCCAATAAGTAAATAAACATGTTTGGTAATAACACATTGATAAGGAACCTTTCCAAAGAAATTTCAAATCTACCTATAATAAGCAATATATTGACATGAAAAGAAAAAGCTACGCGTTGAGGCATGTCCTGGCACAAGACTCAGGTTGATCCACCTGGTCAGGTGGGCCACAGTCTGCAAAACAAATTTACGGCTCTGGAAGACTTGGCTGAAGTTCTCTAACCCATTCAATTGTTTCCAACAGTCAGTCCACATGGTGAGTGGACTAGAACCATTTTGGGAAAGATGTAGAAGATCAGATCAACCTGATTGGTGGATTGGATCTTGCACCAATTAATGTAGGGCCCATCTTTGATGTGGCCGTCCACTGTGTGAGCCCCACGTTTGATGGGACAGTCCATCATGTGGGGCCTCCTTTGATATGGACAGTATGAGAGAGCAGTAATTGAGTTAACCATGAGAGAGAACTTTAGCGTGACCCGAGAAAGATAAGTAGAAAAGCCAAATTGGAGGGTGGTTAATTAACATGGGAGGGTGACTAACAGTGTCGGTGTGTACTAACCCAAAAGAGAAAGAGAGAGAGAGAGTCGGTGTGTACTAACCCGAGAGAGAGAGAGAGAGAGAGAGAGAGAGAGAGAGAGAGCTTGCCATGAGAGAGATAAGTAGAAAATTCAAAAGTCACAAAACTAAAAAAAAAAAAAAAAAAAAAAAAAAATTATTAAGATAAGTAATTTTTAAGAGATAGTAACTTTTCACTTATACTTACCAAACGAACTTCAGTGCCAAAAGTAACTTGACGTCTTAAGTTCAGTCGAAAAGTAACTTATTTGGTAGTATCCAAACGGGCCCTCATATACCATCCAAACTGTTCAAAAGGTTATTCCTACTGGGATAAACATAAAATGAAAATTTTAGCCTAATCAAAAACTTCTGAGGTGCACAAGGGTTTAGTTGGTGTACTCAGTCCACATTGTTTAATGTGGTGTGCTTCAATGGAGTAATGGATCTGCCTCATTTTTAGAATCATATCCTAACATCCTAACATGCAAATCCATAGAAATCCACCCAAACAAAAATCCATCTAAATAAATCAACCTTATTTGTTTTAGCACAAGTGCTTCTCCAACATGGAAAGGATAATGGTCAAAATATGAAAGCTCTCTCAAAAACATGTAAAATTTCAGTGCTACGATTTCTTAGGAATCACACTTCCTTTAGGAAAATCAATGAAATGGAAATCAATTTCCACAACTGGGTTGATTTCCAAAATTGGGAGAATACATATATGGAAAACGATTTCTTTTCCACTATATAAAAGAGAATTCCACCAATCCAAGCCATAGAGTTTGAACCTGTACAAACATCAATCTACTGTCCAAGGAGCCTTTACCTTATAATTTCCTGTCATTTTATTTATTAATACCGGTTCGATTGGTCAGATTGCTAGTTACATCCATTTGGACCAGACTGCCAAAAAAATACCAAGGTCAAGTTCCACTTGCCAAACATTGCTTAGAGATCCTCTAGTGAAACCCAGAAGCAAAATGAGGCTTGCATACCAACTCTGATTAGTTTATATTACATTTTGGAGCTAGCTTATTCGGTCCTCTGAGGCCATAGTTCAAAAGCCAGGAAACTCAACTCGGTGATTGGCCAGATTGGGTCGACTCAACCCCACTTGATCTTTTGTTATTATAAAGTAAAAATATTAGAAAGATAAAAATCATACAAAGAACATGCTTCTGTTATGAACCCTAATCTGGATCCAGTCATATCTGGACCCAATTCCATTCCGAAACCTAATTCATGCTCGAAATTAGACCAAACAGTAGCCCAAATCTGATAAGATTCTGATCTGTTACCTCCTATAAGGTACCCATAACCTGACTGGGCCATATACAATTTCCTTCGAATCCAGATGCCAGTACAACATCCAGCCCCAATGTGACCGATTGACGGCTGTAGCTTCTCCCTTTCAGTTTTGACCAAATACCATAGCCTCTTAAATATCTATAGGAGATATTATGTTCATCACCAATAGCAGCGGCATCACTGAAGGAATTTTTTATGCCGAACATCGGGAAAACCTTTACACTCCAATGCATTATGTGAGCTAAAATATTCATACAGGTCAACTGTAAGATAAAGTATTCCATAAAAGGATGCTAAAAACACAGAAACATGCTAATGCACATACATCATGGGTTAAAAGAAACAAAATGACAGAAGCTAGAAGGAGATGCTTTGAACCTTCTCAATCACTCAGACAGTAGCAGAAAATAAGAAAATAGAAGAATGGGGGTATAAAAATGTGGAGTCTGTCCATGGTCCATGGTTAGAACACTCGCAGCTCGGACTGATTCCTTCGGTCCTGAATCGAGTTGGTACACACCAGAGTCAGGGGTGACTCGGGAGTGAGTTTACTCATGGTATCAACCAGATCGGATCCTCCTTGAGTCCAAATCAACTTGGACGAGTCACATCAGACTCACCTGATCTTTAAACCCACTAGTCCATACTGCAAAATACCCAAGGGCCTGTTTGGTATCACCACTTAAAATTGAGTTCATCTCATTTTATTTAATTGTAATAATGTATTAGAGATCTCTTCTTTTCTTTTCTTTTTTTTTAAGGGATTAAAAATATAATGAACAATTATTTAAACTATGATTTCTAATACATAATTAGATTAAATGAAATGGGGCAAACTCATTTTTAAAGTAGAACCCAACAGACCCTAAGGAAACATCTCCACTCGGGTTTTGCAGAAGAATCTCACCTCTAGAAAGGAGTAATAGAAACCAAGACCGGAACCCTAATCATCCCTGCTTTCAAAATTTCCTAATCTCAGTCAATATAATCCCATACCCTATTCCAGTGAAAGAAAGAAAATAACTTGAGAAACTAAGGAAAAATATATACACTCGGACTCTTGACATACAATTGTACAGCTCTCTATAGGGCTGCATGGTTACACAAAAAGCCCTATGGTTTGTATAGATCTATGAAAAGCTTGACCACTTGGACTTGTGAGCAACACATCCAATCCAGTCTTCTCTTCAGGACATGCAGTTAGATACACGGGCTCTGGGTCCATTCGAGTCATTGATTTTGTCAAAATCTTATATCAAGACTTATGCACAGACCAGATCTTTGATCAAAACCAACTGCATCCTTGATGTGGTCCCTATCTACAATTGGGACAGCTAAGCGGGTCTGATCTTCAATGTAGGAAATAATGGTCAATTTTTATTTATTTTTATTTTTTTTGGAAAGATAACGAAACTACTATTAAAAAGAAAAAAAAACTACAAGCAGCAACGCAGCCAAGCCGCTGAGATAGTGGCTCAGCTACTACCCAAGAAAGAGGAGATTACAATCCTTAAGCTTATCAGAAATGGCTGACCTACTTGAGGATCAGCATCCTTGCCCTTTGGGAGATAATCTCCGCCCTCTTGCTCTCACTGCGGAAACATCTGCCATGGTTCAGCTACAACGCAAGAAAGAGGAGATTACAATCCTCAAGCTTATCAGAAATGGCTGACCACTCGAGGATCAGCATCCTCGCCCTTTGGGAGATTATCTCTGCCCTCTTGCTCTCATTGCGGAAACATCTACCATTCCTTTCTTCCCAAACGGACCACCAGATCGCGAGACTGGCCATTCTCCATAACAGAGAATAATGGTCAAGATTGGCACGTGGGAGACCCATAAGTGGTTCAGATTGATTATACGGCCTTGTCTTCAATCGATCTGCTTGTGAGACCCACCTCTAGACCTACTATTATAGATCTTGATGAGTCGGGTTATCCAACACCAACTTCTTAGAAACAATGTGTGGGTTGGATGGTTTGGCTCAAACTGACAGGGAAATTTTATAGAATAGCTATAAGACCACCCATGCTTTATGAGACATAATGTTGGGCAGTAAAGGAACAACATATTCATAGATGAGCATAGCTGAAATGAGGATGTTGAGATGGATGAGTGGCCAGACAAGAAGGATAGAATTAGATATAAATCAATTTGAGGGAAGATAGTGGCCCAGTAGGTAATAAGAGGAGGAAAAGTAGACTTAGATGGTTTAGTCATGTGCAACTAAGACCAAGAACGGCAATGAGTTGGTACAAATTGAAGGTTTTAAAAGGGCAAGGGAGATCCCAAAAGGACGTGGATGGAGGTAGTAAGAAAAGATTTGCTGACCTATGGTCCAACTAAAGGTCCAGTCCTTGATATGGTGGAATGGTGGAACAGGATTCATGTAGCCGACCCAAATTAACTTGGATAAGGCTTACATGACGATGATGACGATGATGATGGCGAATGTGCAGGTTGATGATGGTTTGGCTTTTTTCTGAGATTTTGTCAAGTTTGAGATTTAGATGAAGCAGAAACGATGACTCTTTGCTTGGTAGCCTGAGATTCATATGAAGAGGAAGCAACAACTCTTGTTGAGGACTATACCTTTGTTTTGTCTACTACCTTCTCCCAGCCATTTTCATGCCATCATTACTGTTCTCGTTTCACCAACATGATTTGAAACACGAATTCTCATGATTACTTGGCAAAGTTCGACGACTGGTTGCCCATCCGACATCAACCCTCCTCTACTTGGGACGGTGACCAGCCAATGCAGATGCTACCACATGGAGTTAACTGTGAAATATTGTAAACACTAGATCACTATATATAACAATAAAGAAAATATCAAATCAAGGATACTGATCGGAAAAGGAAAAAAAAATAAAAGAAATTAAATATGTTCTAAAGTAAACATGCCAAAAATAAAAACAAAAATCCTTGTGGTTTGTATCAAATCCACCTTAGTGTTTACCAAGGACAAGGTTTCTTGCTCTTTAACAATAACATACAATGGTATTTTCTAGAACAACATTTATCGTTAGCATCTGCTAATCAAATAACTATTGTTTTGAAAATTCAAAAATCGTGAACCCTTTTTAAGTGAAATCTTGAACTCTTTTAATAACGTATTAAAGCATGCATAATAAAAATAATAATAATATCTTTGTCATCGTATTGCCATTCTCCCATCTAGCAATTTAGGGTTGGCTTTGAAATGGTAGATCAATATAAGCTTTATGATCATCTGCCCACCAGACATCAACCTTATACTTCCACTTGGGCTCTTGTAGCAGCCATGGAAAAGGCTCCCCATAGACAAAGCTCACATGCCAATGAGGTCCCTAGCACAAACCCCCAGCCCAGCCAACACAAGCACACCCAATAAGCAAAGTAAGCATAGGAGGCCATGGAGGACCAATTGCCAAACACACCCAGTCTGGTTGTGCTTGTGTCGGCTAGGGTTTGTGCTAGGGACCTCATCGGCATCAAGATGAACAGACATGTGATCACGTCACATGTGTCCACACATGTGATCACATCACACGTGCGATCATTCTAACAGGATGATCACCACATGACATTATCCTAGCCATTGATGTAAAGCAGCAAGTTCTTCAGTCCATATACAAGGAGGTCTCCTCATTGGAACCAACCTTAGAAACCTTAGAAGTTATAAGCTCTTGAGTCCTCTAGTACAAAACAAGTTTCTTGCCTCAAAGTCTCTCGTGTACTCCTCTTCCAAGTAACTTATCTACACTTGGGCAGATGGATGACGCATTCAAAAAGAGGGTGTCTACAAATGCCGCAAGGTCTATGCTTTGGAAAGCATTAAGGTCATCGCAGCCAAAGGTTTTCAAAAACAATTACGTTACGTAATGGTAACGGTGGGAACTTTCACGTGTTATGGAGCCAATACAGGGTTTTTCTTTTCAAGAAAAGGGTCATGATGGCCATTACAGGGCTGTAACAATTGTTATGGCCCATATCATAACAGTAATGGTGGTGGCCATTACGACTAGCCTTTACAGTTATTCAATACCTTGATGGCAGCAAGCTTAGACTGGTTGTGCACCCATCACTTGTGCTGCTCAGGGCATCTGAGCTATGAAAATGTCCAGTCTGCCAGGTGTTATAAGATGCCAAAGTTGTCAAATCATCAATCCATCTTGGATGTAGACCCCTGGGTCCCCTTTATAATAGTCGTATGTCAGTGGAAGTGTCCGTGGTTTGGCAATATGTGGAATTGAATGCGGGCATCACAAATTAATTGGTGCTAAAAAATCACTGACGCGCTATGCATACATAGTGCGCACTGAGTGGTTGAGATTTGTTGTAGTGGCACACTGACTCCACATGTCAGGCACCGAGTGGTGACAATCTGGTGCCCCCGCTAATGATTGTAGTGCCAAAGAGATTTAGTACCGAATTTGTCGGTGCTCCAAATTTCATCGGCACCACATGTCAAGTGGTTGGCACCAAGTGAACTTCTTTTTTTCTTTTGATTAGTACACACACACACACACACACACCCACTGTTAGTACACCCTCCCCCACCGTTAGTCACACCTCAATGTTAGCCACCCCCACTTGGAAATCAATACCAAGACCTCGGCGTTGAAACGAGGTTATCTTCACTCAGTCTACCACTTGTTTTTTTTTTCTTTTGATTAGTACACACACACACACACACACACACCCCACTGTTAGTACACCCAACCCCACTGTTAGTCACACCGCAATCTTAGCCACCCCCACTTGGAAATCGATACCAAGACCTCAGTGCTGAAACGAGGTTATCTTCACTCAGTCTACCACTTGAGCTATGGATCAGGTTGTGGCGCCAAGTGAACTTGACTTTTGGCTTGTTCTAGTGATGAGCAGACCCACGCCAAATTACCTGAGGATGTTGTCATGTGCTTTGCATCAAGCACCACATGTCAACAAACCCCTCCCTTTCGTTTAGGAAACTAAATAACAGTTTGACATCCTCTTTGTCACTATTAAAGAAGAAAATCCAGCTACATTTCCTACTTGTTCATAGTGTCACCAATCCATTGGTAATTGATTTTATCGTCCACCCCAGGTCCCCAACCAATGTTATCTCCTTCCCTTGTTCCTTCCTCATCACTATGAAAAGCTTGAAGAAAGATCAAACTAAGAACCAGCCCGACTTTTCAGCATGCCAAACTAATGAATCTTTAGTCCTTGGAGAAAGACAAAATCACTTCAAGAGATCTAGAAGCTTAATGGGATCATCAATTTCCTCATCCGTAAGGCCCTTCAACAAGGAGGGGTCCATACCGCCACATCACCTCCTCCATAATAACAGTGAGCTATTGTAAAATTCCGAGCCAAAGATAGGCAAGCTAACTATGAAAACACTTCCGAGAGTAGTTTGTCACCGCACCATGCGTCCTCCCAAAACCAAATGAGATTTCCATCACCCAGCAAGACACTCCTTCCTTAACTTTCAACCTCACCGTCGAGACCGCTTTCCACAAGCCTGAAACACAATAGAGAGACGCCTCCCCTTCTTCTAGGAGACTAAATAACACTTTGACATCCTCTTCATCACTATTGAAGAAGAAAGTCCAGCTACATTTCCTACTTGCTTCATAGTGTCACCAATCCATTGGTAATCAAATCTATCATCTACCCCAGGCCCCCAACCAATGTCATCTCCCTCCCCCTGTTCCTTCTTCATCACTATCAAAAGCTTGAAGAAAGATCGGACTAAGAACCGGCCCGACTTTTCAACATGCCAAACCAACAAATCTTTAGTCCTTGGAGAAAGACAAAATCGCTTCAAGAGATCCAGAAGCTTAATGGGATCATCAATTTCCTCATCCGTAAGGCCCTTCAACAAGGAGGGGTCCACACCTGCCGCATCACCTCCTCCATAATAATAGTGAGCTACTGTAATATTCCGAGCAAGAGATTGGCGAGCTAACTATGAAAATACTTCCGAGAGACCATGCGTCCTTCCAAAACCAAATGAGATTTCCATCGCCCAGCAAGAAGGACACTCTTTCCTTAACTTTCAACCTCACCGTGGAAACAGCTTTCCACAAGCCTGAAACACAATAGATTCCCCCGCCCCCTGGGGGTACTTGCTAGCAATCGTCTACCTTCTTCTATTCTAAACCTCCACACCCACTTTCTTCAAAGGGCCAAATTCATTTCATCAAGACCTTTTATACTTGTCCCTCCTTTCGAAAAAGGCTTGCAAACTTCTTCCCAATTTAAAAGGTGGGATTCATGTTTTTCCTCTGCACCATTCCATAAGAATTCCCATCGTAGTCTCTCCAATCTGACTTCGGACAACGAAAGAGAAATATGAAGTAAATGGGCATGTTGGAGAGAGTAACTTTCATGAGTGTGATTTTTTTATTTTTTTTTTTTTTGGGGGGGGGGGGGGGGGGATTCTTCTTACCAAGGACAAGTGGCGACTCTTCCAGCTTGAAAGCTTTTTCTCCACCCTTTCAATCACCTTATCCCATAAGTGTTAGCCAATTTTTCAATACATAGAGGGAGGCCAATGTACGTGGACGGAAAAGATCCTACACTCCATCCAAATACTTCGGCCAAGGTTGATGTCTGCTCCCTAGTCATGTAAATACCTAGCAACTCGCACCTAAAAGACTTCATCTTCAGGCCTGAGACTGCTTCGATGCACCATACAATCTTTCGCAGATTATCCACCGTTCCTACCTCCACATCACAGAATAGAACAATGTCATCTGCAAATTAAAGGTGAGAGATCTAAGCTTCTGCATTTATCACCTTGAAACCTTGAATTAGGCCCACCTCTTGCCCTTTATCTAGCATCTTTCTAAGAGCCTCACCTACAACAAAAAATAAGAACGCAGATAGAGGATCACCCTGCCTAAGACCCCGAGAGGCCTTAAAAAAAAACATTTACGATATCCATCCCGAACAACGTGTAATCCAGGAATTTCCAATCAACATTATCATAAGCATTTTCTATATCCAATTTGCAAACCACACCTTTCCTTGTGTCTTGAATTGATACACTCATGAGTCACAACTCACAAGAGCATTATCCAAGATTTGTCTATCTGGTCCCCACCATTACCCATATGAGTATCAGCCGTAACAACCGATATAGGAGCGTAACGACTGTTACAACCCCCATAATGGTCAGAAGAAAAAAAAAAATGACTGAAAAATTCTGAAAAAAATATTTAGAAAATTCAAAATAATGTAAATATTACAAATACGTATTCATTTTTGTTTTGAACATGTTTATGGTAGCATAATGGTCCGCTCTTTGGTGAGAGTGTTGTATCTAGTTATCTTGTGAATTTATCAATATGGTTATGTCTCTAGTATTTACACATCACAATCAAGCATTGGAACTAGAAATCGAAAAAAAAAATGCATAAATACCACTTTTTCAAGTTTTTGAAAAAATGGCCCTCGGAGCTTCTATGTGCCCAAATCACTTCAATTTAAGGTTTTAATCCTACAAATTATAGTAAGAGTAGTCGAAATCTACTATAGAATAATCTAGGAAAGTTTTTGGAATGAGAAAATTATACAAACCCTCAAAAGGGGAAGCAAATAGATTTAAAAAAATTGTGGAAAAGAACCCAACAATCCTCTAGCCGAATGCTAGAGACCGCAAATGCAAAACTATGAGCAAACTCAATAGTCCTCTAGTCTTGAACTAGAGACCCCCCCAATTTACTTAAAAGAAATTTCATTCAACTTATCTTATTCCATAGGCCGTAGGCCTTATTTATAATCAGTCCTTACAATTTGCAATAAAAGCTATGGAATCTAAAAATAGAATTCATGGCTAGCCAAGATCTGAGAAAATAGGAAATTGCCTAAATAAGAAAGCATCTAAATAAGACAGTACTTAAATTAAAAAAAAAAAATCTAAAATTACTTCTTGCTTAATAAAGATACGAAAGAAAAAGTAAATTTCCTAAGGTAGAGATTTGAAAGAAAAGGAAAGTAGTAATGGGCTAAAAAGGGAAAGTGGTCCTTTTCTTGTGTACATGTGCGGGGCGTGCGCATGTGGGATGTGGGCCAATTGCATCAATTCCCGCCGGCTTGAAAAAACTCAACTCCATCGAGTTAATGGCAATGGACTCCTCATAGAGTCCTAGGTTGATGCAATTGAAATCATCCGATGAAATCCACATACTATCAGATCTCAGTTGGCCCTTCCATTTGACAAAAAATTTCTAATATCCTCCTTGGCGTGTGGAAACTATCTGATCATCCAACACATCTTCAATGATTTCTTCAAGCTGGCGTGGTACCTCAGGTATCCAGATAGCCTGTTCTTCCATACTCTCATTTGTGTGATGTCCAAGATAAATTGTAGGGGCTTCCACATTAAAAATGGGATTGATCTTCATTTCGGACAGAAGCTCGATTACATGTGCATTATCACCTGGCTTCTTCAAAATATGGTGAGGACTTGCCTTTCTAGAATGGAGCTTTGTATAAGAGCTTGCTAGAAACCACTCAGGCTCAAGTCGCACCATGACTCTATCTCCTTCTTTGAATTGTGCATAACATCATCGAACATCTGCATGTCCCTTGTAATTTTCATTCTAAGGGTGATCTTTCGCCTAACTTCTTCATGTATCTTCTTAACATGCTATGCAAAAGCTTCAGCTTCTTGACTTGATCGAGTCGCACTAGGAAGTAGGACTAAATCGATAGGTTGTCGCAGGCGCATACTCGTCACAATTTCAAAAGGAGAGAGTCCTGTAGTGCGAATGGTGGATTTGTTATGAGCAAACTCAGTTTGTAGTAACACGATGTTCCATTAGTATCGAAATAGATTCCCAACACTATGGTTGACGACTTCAGTCTGCCCATTTGTTTGCAGATGATAAGCACTTGAGAACTTCAACTTAGTTCCCATCTTAGACCACAAGGTGCGCCAAAAGTAGCTCATAAAATTAACATCATGATCAGATACAATTGTTTTGGGAACACCATGTAAACAAATCACCTACTTGAAGAAAACATGAGCAATGTGTATGGCATCTAATGTCTTCTTACGAGGGATAAATAAGCCATCTTCGAGAACCTATCAACCACAACATAAATAAAGTCATAGCCACATTGAGTCTTAAGCAATCCCAAGACAAATCCATACTAATGTCTTCCCATGGAACATCTAGCACGGGTGATGACGTAGAAAGACTAGCATTCTACTTGTTATTTTACCCAACCGGCACACTCGACATCGATGAACAATGATCCCGACATCTTTCTTCAAACCTAGCCAGTAGAAATGGTTCTCTACTAGGGCTGTCATTTTATCGATACCAAAGTGACCACCCAGGCCACCTGAATGAAGCTTACGTATAACAAGCACTCACAAAGAATTCTTAGAAAGACACAACCTCATATTATAGAATAAGTACCCATCGTGCAAGCTAAATCTTGGATATTCGACGCTCGCGCCGGAAATGAGTGTTGAAAATACCTTCCTAAAATCATCATCTGTGGCATAGTCCCTTTTAAGTCCTTCAAAACCAACAATGGAAAATGATAAGGTAGACAATAGGTGTGATTTTCGACTGAGGGCATCCACTACCTTATTTTTTATGCCAGCGCGATGTTTTTGATTGAATGTGAACTCTTGAAGATAAGCACTCCACTTAGCATGCCTAGCGCTCAACTTCTTAGAATTCAAATAACATAATACCTCGTGATCAGAATAGAGCACAAACTCCCAATGAATGAGGTAATAACGCCAATGCTTCAAAGCTTGTACAATAGCACAAAACTCCGCGTCGTATGTAGAATACTTCTTTCGTGCCTCATTGCATTTTTCACTAAAAAAGGCCATCGGGTGTCCTTCCTGGCTAAGGACACCTACTATGCCTATGTGGTATGCTTCATAGGCAACTTCAAACACCTTTTCGAAATCAAGAAGTCTGAGAACTGGAGCTTCTGTCATTTTCTACTTGATTTCTTGAAACGCCTTTATTGCTACTTTAGTCCACTCAAATAGACTGGACTTCATACATTCAATAATGGACGTCATGATGGAACTACAGTTCCGAATAAACCTTCAATAAAATGTCGCAAGCCTATGAAAACTACGAACCTCATGAATGTTTATGAGAGTAGGCCACTCAACAATGGCCCTTATCTTTTTAGAATCAACCTTCACGCCTTTTGCTGAAACGACAAACCCCACAAAAACCATGCTAGAACTCATGAAGGTACGCTTCTTCAAATTGATGTAAAGGTTCTCAAGGCATAATACTCTCATCACTTGGCGAAGATGGTTCAAATGATCTTCTCGTGAACAGCTTAGATGAGGATACGATGACAAACTTGCCAATGAATGGCCGTAGAATTTGTGTCATCACCCGCATGAACGTACTAGGTGCATTCATCAAGCCGAAAGGCATGACTAGCCATTCATACAATCCATCATTTGTCTTGAAAGCAATTTTCCATTCATCTCCAAGACAATATTTTATCTGGTGGTACTCGCTTCGGAAATCAGTCTTCGAAAGATTGTAGCATTTGCCAACATGTCCAGCATGTCATCTAGGCGTGGAATAGGAAAGCGGCACTTTATTGTTATCTTGTTAATGGCACGACTGTCAACACACATTCACCAGCTACCATCCTTCTTTGGTGTCAACAATGCTGGCACGGCACATGGGCTAAGACTATCATGAATGAAACCTTTTGTTAGCAATTGCTCCACCTGTCGACAAAGCTTTGCATGCTCTGTCGGGTTCATTCAGTATGCTGGAAGATTTAGTAATGGCGCTCTAGGTACCAAATCAATCACATGCTAAATGTTGCGCGTGGGTGGAAGGTCACTTGGTAGTTCATCAGGGACCAAATCCTGAAATTGGGACAGAATTTCCTGAATCTTAGGTGGTTGAACAACAACATTACCAACTATATCAGTCTTGCATCCTACCAGAGCACACATGATTCCCCATTCATGACTCTCCTTCACGAATCGGGCCATACTCAACATTGTGTAAGCCGGATTTGCTTTTTCAGATTTGTCATCCTTGATGGGGTTAAGAGTAATGGACTTTCCTTTATACATAGAGTTGTATGCGTTCTTGCGACCCTTATGAGTTACATCCCTGTCGTATATCACCAGCGCCCCAGTAATATATGTGTGACCTTCATTAGAATGATATCACACCAAAGCAATTCTTTGTAATGACCCAGAGAGAAGTTTATTAAGCACCTCTTAGTCACAGGGATGAACATGTCATTCACCCAAGCGATCTTGTATGGCTTGGGATGCGTTTGAAGTTTGAATTTCAACTTGTCCACCATGCTTGTGAGGCCACGTTCATGTTATTGCCTCTGTCAATAATGAACTTGACAGCCTTTCCACCACACGATACTCATTCTTAACAAGTCTTCTTAGGCCTCATCTTTTCATGATGTTAGAATCCTTTGAACCACCAATGATAACTTGTTTTCGTTAAGGCCATCTAGGCCTGCCTCAAGTTCCTGCTCGTCATCTTCTGGATCATTTTCATGTTCATCTTCCACTTGGCCTGTAATGAAGTTTTCCACCTCACAAAATTGGAGATTGTGAGAGGGACACTCTGTCGCGTAATGTCCACGACCACCACACTTAAAGCAAGTATTGGGCGACCTCCCCTACGTTGCTGCAACAAACTTTTCCTTTGTATCACCATTTCAGGGAAGAGGATTGGAGGCAAAGTTCTAACCAATTTTGTAATCTCGAGGCAAGTTAGTGCAGGGCACAAATAGTTGTGGACGCGAAGTGGAGCCACTAGTCGTGGGGCGGGTGGATGCATAGCCCTCACCTTGAGGGCTACTCTTCCTTATCACCAATTTCTGCTCAAGCATTTTTCGGGTCATTTGATATGCTTCATCTACGCTATTGAGCCGAACGGTCACCAGTTTTCTTTGAATCTCGAACCATAGCCCATTGCAATAACGCGCCACTTGTTGTCTTCCAGTTTCTATGAGGCAACAACGAATAACTAAGTCATAATAACATTACGTGTACTCCTCCATGGTCAAATTGTCCTGCCGAAGCGTGAGGAGCTCTTAGAAAGAAATCATCTCATAATCCAACGGCAGAAACCTTCGATTCAATCTTGCCTTTATTTCCTCCCAATTGCTTACAAAAGGAAGGCCACGCCTTTGCAAATCTTATTCGATGGTGTATCACCAGTCTTGAGTGGCACCCTCAAGTTTTAGGGCAACAAAATGTAACTTGACGGCTTCTTTCATTTCGTACCAACGAAAATATCGCTCCATTAACTTTAGTTAGTCATTAAACACCTTGGGATCCAAATTACCATCATAATCTGGCATATCAATCTTGACATGCTTAACGGATCCGAAGTGCGAATATTCCTTCCTCCTTTAGGATAAATTAAATGATCGCATCAGAGATTGTTCATGCCTCCCCAATTGCACATAATGATGTTGTTAGGCCCCATAGCCAGGCTCATATTCTTCTTCTTGGAAATCATTATTCCGCCTAGGATGCCTTGAGTCAGCATTCCCGGACTCCAATTCTCCTTCAAGGCCATCCATGGAGGTTTGGTGGTCTAAATTGATTCCCCTGTTTGCGTCTTCGAGAACAATAATACGTCCTTCCAAAGCATTCATTTTGACCGTGGAACGGTTCTCTAGATCATCCAACCGTTTCTTTATCAAATCGACCACTTGTTGCAAGGTTGAGACAGCCCCATCTTGAGGTTGTGTAGCCATCCTAGGATTGTAAATCATCCCTCTTCTAGTGCGCACAAGACAACATGCTTTCACAAAGCATGCGAGAAAAGTTTTCTCTCTTTTTTTTCTTCTTTTTTTTTTCTTTTTTTTTCATTTTCTTATTTTCCTTTTTTTTTAATGTAGTGAATGGGAAAGGTTTTCGAAAGGTTGGGGTGTAGGGTAGGGAAGGTTTTCGAAAGGTTGGTTATATGGTAGGGAAGGTTTTCGAAAGGTTGGTTGTAGGGAAGGGTAGGGTAGGGTGATTTAGGATGGGAAAAGAAAAGAAAATGGAAGATGAAGGATTGAGGAAGGGGAGAGATGAAAGGATATGATCGAAATGAGAAAATTACATTCTTTAAGTTTCCCAAGAGCAAAACTTGCTTTGATACCAATTTAATGCAAACCCCGAAAGGGGAAGCAAATAGATCAAAGAAAAGAAAGAGATTGTAAGAAAGAACCCAACAATCCTCTGGCCGAATGCAAGACTGGAGCAAGCTCACAGTCCTAATTAAGAAAGCACCTAAATAAAAAAGTACTTAAATAAGAAAAATCTAAAATTACTTCTTGCCTAATAAAGATACGAAAGAAAAAAGAAATTTCCTAAAGAAGAGATTTGAAAGAAAAGGAAAGTAGTGATGGGCTAAAATGAGAAAGTAGTCCTTTTCTTATACACACATGCGTAGCATGCACGTGTGGGATGCGAGCTAATTGCATAAAAAAAAAAGTGAAAAAAATAAGGGGAAATGGATTTAAATATTTTTAAAAAAAAGTGGCCGCTTTTTTACCATTATGGGGGTAATGGTCATTATGCCCAGTAACTCCTCTTTTTTTTTCTTTTTTTTCTTTTTTTTTTTTACAAATCCCCTCCTTTGTCAAAAACTATGGCCCCAAAAAACCAACTGCCCTGTTTCACCCCCGTATCATGTTAACTTTCATGGTCGTTACCTATACCAATCGGCCATTATGGTCGTATCATAATGGATATGAAACACTTTCGCCACGAAAGCACCTTGATTTTCGGATATGACGTTCATTAAAGAGATCAAGGATCTAGTGGCTAGAACCTCAGCCAAAAGTTTGTAGGGGCTTCCAATTAGGCTTATGGGCCTAAAGTCCTAATCAAGGTATCCCAAAACGGTTACCGATACGTAACGATAACGGTTATAACCGTTACGCGTTATGGGGTCGAAACGGCCGTAACGGCCCCATAACGGTCGGTCATGTAACAGTTTTTTCAGAAAATAAAAAAGCGTCGTAATGGCCGATACAGGGTCAGTAACGGCCATTACGGCCCATATCGTAATGATAACAGTGGTGGCCGTTACGGCCACCGTTACCGTTATGGAACACCTTGGTCCTAATAGCT
Organism: Liriodendron chinense; assembly: GCA_003013855.2. Taxonomy (NCBI): domain Eukaryota; kingdom Viridiplantae; phylum Streptophyta; class Magnoliopsida; order Magnoliales; family Magnoliaceae; genus Liriodendron; species Liriodendron chinense. The sequence continues at coordinate 1,891,470 of ML058498.1, read as the reverse complement.
TTCACCCATGAGCATAAAGCTATCTGCAGACATAAAATATATCCCAATGTGAGATAATGACATTATCCTAACTATTAGTCCAGGTAAATTTAGCTCCCCCCATTGATAGGTTCACCAATTCATTCCAAGCCACCCACTCTGAGACTCGTCTATGTTGCGAGACAAGCAGCCGCCATTAGACTTCTAGTGGGTGAACCTAATCACATTGAAATCACCACCCATGCACCAAGACAGACTCCAACGGCTCCGTATAGAAGTCAATTCCCCTCACACAACCAGCTTAAGATCCACCTGGCAAGGGTCATACACAGTAGAGAGCAGCCACCTCCTTCAAAACAACTGAGACCGAGAATGATCCACACCAACTTCTCTATTCCAAATTTCAAAGTTCTAAGCCACTATGATGCCCCCTTTAGTACCTAAGGCATCTAAAGCAACCTAGTCTTTGCTTCTGATTCCCAAATTGAATCAAACACTTGACGGTCCACAAATTGGAGCTTCAACTCTGATAGAGTTATCACCAACGCCTTCGCTTTTCTGCACATCTATTTAACTTAGCCCCCCGAGTGCCTAAAGGGGCCTAGTCTTTGCTTCTAATTCCCAAATTGAATCTAACACCTGACGATCCACAGAATGGAGCTTCCCACCCGAGATCCCAGCTTAAAACCTTCATCGGGAAATCTGCTTTACCCTCTACCGTTCTTCACATCGGTGGCCTTTTTTTTTCAAGTCATAATTGATTAAAGATTTCAACTTGAGCAACTCTCCACCCCTTAGGAGATTTCGGGTCTTCTTAAGAGGATCATCATGACCTTCCTAATTGCCTTTCTTTTTTATGAATTGGAAAAAGGAAATGACATCCTTGTCTAAGTCACCATAAGTGACCCCCACCAGCTTAGTGACCTCACCAAGTACCTCCTTTACCCATTTCAAACCTTTAGACTCATAATAGACCTTTCTTCCCTCCTCGATTTGATAATCTTCCATGGCCCTGAGTTGTCAACAAGGGACAGCAGCAGCTTCTCTACAGGCTCGTGGGTTGCTTAAATCGGGTAATATCTAATGTCTCTTTTCCTTCCAGGTTACCGAGCGTCTCCCCACACTCCAACACTTAGACCAAAGGGAGTGAAACTAGTGCCAATCTTCAAGGGATGTTCCTCCATTACCATTGCTGCCGAAGAGGAAAGCTCCTTCAAACCAAGAAGTCTTTGTTTCCCGCTAATAGAGCCCATAGAAGAGAAGTCGATCACCAGGTGGGGTGGCCATGGGCTTCTGAGAACTTCACTTTCAAAGTCCCATGGGTGGGATAGAAGTAGCTGAAAGTTGAAAGAAATCCATCTCATGTCTATAAAGGGGGAGAGTAAGTCGCATGTGACTGAAGTCACATGTAATAGAGAAAAAGAAGCTCTAACACGAGTCGAAGAGGGGGCATATGTGAACTCAACCTCCAGGGACCCACCTTGGACATGTGTTCATCCCCCGCTACCTCCCACCCCATCTGTCCGTCTCACATCAGACCGAGGATTGCTTGCATTAAATTGTCCTAACACAGACCCATATGCCAACCACTCTTCCTCAGAACATGGCACAAATCGCAGTCTCAAAGTGCCACCTTTCACCATGGGAGGCCACATGGCCCAATCCTCCAGAGAGACCTAACAAATTGAGAAATCCTCCCCACCACACATCCCAACCTTCGGATGTCCAACCCAATGCCTTTATGACACCGAGACACCACCTCAATTGTCCCACTGCACTGATGCCTGCCTCCTCGCCATGAATCAAAAGGTCGATAAAAGGCTGACACCCAAACAACGGTTTTGTCACCACCACTGCACGTCCACTGACCTCTACGCCACGCATCACTCTAAAGATCGATACATGTCCTCCAAATGAGACAACGTTTGCCATCTCTGCGGCATCGCCTATAGCCTTGCCACGTGTCTCCAAGAGAAGCCTCCTCTCGCCACCCTCAATTTGACAACCAATCTGGTTCTCGCACATCAGTGCCTTCCAATATGATGCTCCGCCAGACCATCATGGGGCTCTGTCACCTTCTCGAGACCGCTCTCAACAACTCCCCGACTGATTTCAATCCCTCTTTGTTGCCAAACTTCACCCCATCTCTTCGGTTCTCCCCATCTACTCTTTCTACACGAATTGACAAACGTTTGTCATCAATGTCAATCGAAACTGAGGTCAGGTCCGAGTTAGCTCTCTTCTTTTTCACATGGATCCTTGCTACACTGAGCTCCTCCCCCTTCTCCATCGTTGGATCGATTGCTAACGCTTCTCCCAAACAAGATCCAAGCATACTGAAGGTATCCACGAACCACGGTTCCAAAGGAACTCTCCAAAATATGAACCAGACTTCCTCCTTGACGAAAAGTGAACTTTCCAACGATTTCCAAATTGAAAGCACGGGTCCGTCGTTGAAGAGAACACTCGCCATGACCACCCTATCAAGGTTGATATCGATCATGAAAGAACATCTTCCCTAACGGCTCCGCTCATGACATCCTTAACATCCACTTCGTAAGAAGCTTCCAACCACTTCCGGATCGCTTACATCGAGCTCAAGTTCTAGAAACAACGAAGCTTGCAAGGTTAAGGTAGGCCAAGCATTCTTGATAACTTGGGGATTCACCTTCACTCCGGGGCCCCAACCTCGACACCTCTTCCCACATCCATTTCTCTTCGTTTGGTTGCTGCTCCTCTGTGGAAACCTCTTTGCGACCTAAATTTGATCCCTCCAGCAATGTCTAATCTAAGGCTTTGCCCACAACAAAGTCTCTAAGCGATATGGCAAAAAAGTCGCCTCCTACTACCTCTCCACCTCCTAACTTAGCAGAGATGACCATGGCTTCCTGACTAGCACCAGTTGTGACTTCCTTGGATTTCATCCCTTCGTCTTTGCCCTTCTAGTTGTCCTTCTTGACAACAGTTTCATTGAATGTTTCTGGCCCATGTCTAGCCTTTTTAACTGAAATCTTCTTCCCTCCAAAGCCTTTGCCATGAATGGAGGTCACTGCCTAAGAAACTCCCTCAATCGAACTCATCCGGACAAAAGCAAAGCCTTGAATAGCCAAGGAGTTATGCACCCTGGGGATGATGACCTCCTTCACCACACCAGCACTCCCAAAACTCTAGAGAACTTTAGAGACCACCGATCCTCCAAGAAGTTCTCCAGGAACAGAGTGGGGAACTCCAACAAAGGCTTAGTCATTGCATGTATCTTACCTTTCTGATGGCCTTTCCTTTTCTTCACGACTAAACCGCTGGAATCCATGTCATGCTCCTCCTCCCACTCCGGCTGCTTCCGATACCCCTCACTACCCTTCTCCCTCCCCTTATAAACCTGATCCTCACTCCCTCTCCCTTTCCTTCACTCCTCTCTCACCTCCCCCTCTTCCTTCTACCTTTCACCATCAATCTTCCCCTCTCCCTCATCATACCCCTCACCCACCCCCACCCCCACCCCCACCCCCCAAATATTGTGCCACCTTAAAACCCCTCGATCCGCTGCCCCTACCCCTCTATCTACTACCCTCACCCCTCGCATCCCAATCCGGTGAGCTCCCTCTCCTTCCCCTAACCTCCACTAGACGACCTACTTCAATCTTTCAGGAGGAGACCCATGGGTGAGGGTCAAAACCTGGGTTCCTCTATCATCTTCTCCTCCAAAACCTCACAGTCGATTCCATCTTCTCACGCCTCGAATGGTGCTTTCACATCTCCCTCCTCGCCTTCTCTAATCGCTTCTCGCCTGGCTCCTGCTCTCATCTCTCGCACTTGTTTTGCTTCTCCTCTCACTGATCTTTCCAGATATCAATGTTTTTTTATAAAAAAAAACCATCACCTTACAATCATGTGCAGTATTATGCTGGCTCTAGAAAAGAATCCCTTATTCTCTTGGGAGCATCCCCGCTTCCATAGGTCGGGAAAGCTGCTCCATCCTCAGTTTTTCAAATGGGGTGTTAGCAAGGTATTGCTTGATCACCTCTCACAAGCATGTTAAAATATGAGTTGCTTTCGAAAATCAAAACCGTTCATCAGACTCATCACTGCAAAAGAAACACACACACACACACACACACACACACACACACACACACACACACAGAGAGGTGAAATTTGAGGCTCGTTGTATACTTGATTGGGCCACATTATCATATTTAGTTCTAGCTGTTGGTATGTTTCCGTCAGGATGAGAGAAAACGGAGTTAAAACACATTTTTAGTGGCATCCATATGCGCACTAAGTATTTCAAAAATATCCCAAAACTATGATACCGTTAATAAACTGAATAACTCCTTTTCTTTCCTTTTTTCTTTCTAGGTAAGTGGACGAATGTTTCACGATCACCAACAACCCATTGCAACCCAGTTCTTCCATGTCACGTGTAGGAGTAGGACATTGAAAACATGCAAACGGTGACTCCCAATCCCACCACGAAGATCGCCAGGAGCAGAAATTCAGATTGATCCACTCATCATGCAGGTAACACCTTTGTGAGGGGCCACACCATCGGCTGTCCATTGATTTCCACAGTGCAGCCTGCCTGATGAATGGAGTAGCCTGATTTCTGATAATCCCCAAGATCCAGCTTCTACAATCACCACTCGCAGAAATTGGACACTTCCGCAATGGAAAGAAGACAGATTGTTTATCAAACGTTCAAAATCCACCACAAAATTAAAAAAAAGAAACGAATTTCAAGAAATCAACTTACCGGGAAAGGGTTGGGGCTACTGAGCTGGTAGAAAGAGGAGGATGGAGTTGGGGTTAGGGTTTTGGGGGAAGGTTCTGGTGGGAGGAGAGGCAGATGGAGAGGGAGAGCTGGGCCTGCTGGCACTGAACCCGCTTTTGGGCCGTGCCAGCGCTGGAGCAGAGGGAACGGACGGATTCGGATTCGGAGGGGCATGCGCTCGACAGGAGGCAGACGGCCAGGGCCCGGTTCAGGTGCCGGCACGCTACGTCACGCTCGTGCCGGTTTCGGAATCGACGGTGGCAGTCGCAAAGCGCTTGGTGCAGACGCTCGCACCCAGGAATCGGTGCTTCTCCATCCGACGACGGCATCTTCTCTCTCTGGGACTGAGAAAATGCTGAAAAAGCGATTCGCGCGAGGAGAGAGAAGTGAGACAAAGAGGCTCTTCGCGGCTATGGTGGCAGTCCCGGCCTTGCTGACACTCAGGACCCAGGCTCGAGCCTAGCACCTCAGGCCCAGACAAGGCTAAGCTTAGCCAATGGGCCAAGTTTGTAGGTCTGATTCAACTCAAAATCAGGTGGGCTTGTCGACTTGGGCGGGTTACTCAGCCCATTGAACTCCCTTTTGGCAGTGAACATTTCACGATTGGAGTAACATAGGGATACTACGCTAGAGGGTGAGAGCTGTATGATGCAATTTGCCGATGCTCCCAACCCATGGAAGGTTCTTGCATGTGGAAGCTGTGTGTGGCCCAATATCCGTTAGAAATCAAATACGTCCATTTGTTTCTCAAGCTCACAATAAGATTGATGTTAATGAAGTGGATTTAAAACCTGAGTGGTCATGCCATTATTTACACCCAACTTGACAGTATCAAATTAGACGGCTAGAAAGCCAACACATGGCAGCACTGTGATGCATAAGATCAAGATGAGATTTTTGCAGCCATATGATTAGCAGAAAGAAATCATGGGAGACCAAGATAGCCGGCAAATAGGCACACGTGCCAGACGATCAAGAAGACAAGAGCACACATCGGTCATATAAACATGTGGCCGAATGTGAAAGGGCATAGTTTACATAATAGCTTGAGAGAGTACGCACAATCAAATAGACAGTTGCCCATGACGTGCTCCAAAACACAGCGGAATGCAAATTGGTTATGCATGGTTAACAACTGGCTGGAGATACGAAAATCGTGAGAAGCATCTTCAAGATAAAAGCATAATCAACCTTGTTTGCTAATATCCAATTAATTGAGAGAATATCATTGAAATTATTTTTAAATACAATTCTCTCAAAACTGCCTTACATGCCTATAACACAAAGCAATGAACAAAGAGCTTCGGGCCCACGCCAATCTAACACAACTCTCCTATACAACGTAATGTTGCCTATCCTTCATCCCACATAAACGCTTATCTTAGTCTCGATTTAGCTCTTCCACTATTGGCCAGTGTGATGCTGTGGAAAAAGCATGGGCCGATTAAATTGCTTCTCTCCGTCTCATGTACATAATCACACCCCTAGAGTCCTGGGAAAATTCTTAAGTTTCAAATAGAAGGCGAGCAAGTGTTTTTTGCCCACATGTTTATAGAGATTCCTTTGGTTGTCTTGCTTGCGAAGTTCAGCTCTACAACAAACAAATGATCATTCAACCACAACCATTTCGGTTATGAAGCTCAATCAAGCAACGAGTAGGCAGTCAAATAACAACAGTCTCACCTACAAAGTGACGTCTCAAGCGACAAATAGGTAGTCATTGTTCATGACTACCTTGCTTAATGAGTTTGGTTCCAAACAATGAACAAACTGTCACCCTCACCTGCCATCACGCTTATGAAGTGAGATTTTTGGGCGATGAATGTTTTGTCATCTAATCATGATTGTCTTGCCTAAAAGCCCAGCAATATGACAAACATATTGTTAAAGATCCACCCGCCATCGGCCGTCTTGCCTATGAAGCTCGGTTCACACTAAGTAACAAAAATACAACCATCCCATGAACCATGATTATCTCACTTATGAGTTTAGTCGAGCAACAATCATATCATCATGGTTAACGACAGTTTTCCCTACGAAGCCCAACTGAATGACGAACAGGTGGTCATGGCCCGATGACAATCTTGCTTCCAAAGCCTAGTATCTCATCGGGCGACGAACAGACTGTAGTTGGTTATTCCTTTTCTTTTTCTTTTTTCTTTTTTTTTTATCCTTATGTTGATTGAAATTATTCATTCAATATCAATTGAATACTTTCAACTTGGGACCATTTTCCTTTTTTTAATATTGCCATATTGATGGGGTTAGGAGCCCCGCAATGGAAGCAATCAAAGCAGTGAGGAACAAACGACAATGACAATCACATACCAAGTAAATCGACACACATATCAATCGCTTTTCATATTTTTCTTTCACAGAATCATTCTCCACATCGAATCTCATATTAGAAGACGTCATTGATGCCTCGTCTCAGATTTTCTCTGCCTCCTTCCCAACTTTAGCTCTGATACCAATTGATGGGGTTAGGAGCCCCGCAGCAGAAGCAATCAAATCAGCAAGGAACAAACCACAATAGCAATCACATACCAAGCAAATCGACACACACAAGAGGCAATCCAAATTTAATGTGAAAAACTCCTTACGGGTTAAAAACCACAGCACAAAACAACACCAATCCACTTTGAATCAAAAGTCACAAGAGATTACAGAAGAATATTTTCCGCGGATCACAGCGCACAAGAGAAATCTCAAGCTAACAAAGATAATTCTCACATGAGAAGGACAAACCCAGCCCTTTCCCTCATCACAGAGAACTCTAAGCTTCCCCCTAGCTCCTTCTCTTGCCCTAGAACTCTCTCAATCCCTCTAGAAAACCTTGGCCCTTTGGCGGCAATCATAATCCCGCATTACAACCCCTTAAATAGAAAGAAACTGAGATTAAAAACGCCTTGCGCAAAACTGCGCAAGAAACCAACTTAGAAAAGGAAACATGTCGACCGGTCGGAACACACCGTTGACCTGTCGAGGACCCTTGGAGAGTTGCTGTCTTGAAATCCACCGTGATCGACTGGTCGGTGGCCTCTGTACATGGAGATTTAAGGCGTCCGATTCCAATACATATCGTATAACTGTAGAAGTTATCTCATTCTCAATTGAAAGTCTTTTCATTAAAAGAAAAAAAACGAAAAAGAAAACTCGTGAGAAGGATGAACCCTCCCCCCTCAGTCTCCAAGTCTATTTGGCGCATTGGGTCACTTGCGTTCTATTTGATCTTACCCACATTCAACTCCAACATGCATGGCATGTACACATCACATGGACAAATGAATTTGAGCTATAGTGCCACACAAAAACCATTAAATGGACCCTGTGCCCACCATAATATGTATATGTTATCCAAACCATTAATAAGGTTATTCCTATGGGGATAGACTGAAAACACAAATATCATCCGGATTTAAATTTCTTATGGCTCCCACCAAGTCTTCAATGGTGGGCGTTCAATATTCACTGTTTTGTATGGCACGACCCCACCTAAGATTTGGATTTGGCTGACTCTTGTCCTACTGTGAGCTCGCTAAACTGATGGATAGATAGATTTCTCATGGACATTGCAGTGGGCCGAAATAGCCCTTACCTACAAAAAAAAATTTATTGTTAGAGAGGGAGCATGGAGAATTTGCATCCTTCTATGGTACACTTTGTAGATAAAACACATCGATTGTGTCCATTCATGTATTGGAGCATAAAGTCAACAACTTGGATGTGGATTGTGTGCAACAGGGCATGGATGCACCTAGTCTAGCCATGACATGACGGGTGAAAAGGCACGGAAAAGGGTAAAAATATCATTTCGAGTAAAATTAATCTTTTACTTGCCTACGCAAGCCTCATCTTTAACACGCACATTACCATGCAATTTGTATCCTAATGGTATGTGTTTTTTAAAAATTATGATGGTTTATGTTGCACCCTATTTTTTACAGTCCTGGGAGAACCAATAGGGAGGAGACATGTGTCATTGCATCAAGCGTGCTATTAAATATCTACAGAGATACATAATTTCACATAGGTATAGCTGGCGCTAATTATGTGATACGCATTATCCTGAAGGTCAAGTGACTGAGCAGGAACGTGGCCAAATAAGGAGCCTTGTCAGCCGTTAATGGGACAGATGTCAGGAGGGTTGGGAAGGTCGATCGTGCTAAGGCAATTGTTGTAACCGTCGGACATAAAAAGCATCTAGATAATCAAGTAGAGCATATAAATAATGAAGGCCTTCAATAAGCAAGAGATCATCTCATACCAAACCAAACAAATCAAACTCATCTTTCCATTATTTTTTATGTTCATTGGTATAATTTTATACTTCGCGTAATTGTTTTCCTAGCATAATCATTAGCTTAATCATACCTAGGAGTAGCAATAACTTATTAGCTATAAGTTTTAACATGCTGGACTTAGCTTTACTTCAGTTCAAAGTGAGATCTTCATTCAGAAATGTACTTCGCAGATGCTCTCTATGATCGACTAAAGTATTTCTTTTTGCTTGTTATTATGATGAAAAGTCTTTTCATATGGAAAGCAAAGGTGTAATACATTCTCGGAGGACGAACGTATCATTCGATAATCAACCCATCGTTATACACACAATATTGTGAGTGACTGAATAAGTGACTAATTTTCTTGTGTCTTGGTTATATATGATCAGTTTTGACGTATCTGCTTATCTTGGCGCCTGGGGTTATAGTTGTTCATTTGAAATCGAGCCACAATTGATTCTGACACACATGCACCCATCTCACATGTGTAGCTGAATTTACCCTTGAATATTTGGGCCCCTTCTGCACATGCATATGGCTCGCAGCACAGTGTCAATTTGCACTTGTTCGTGCAAGAGCATCTTTCTCTCTCCCTCTCCATGCAGGGCGAGCACTGAGCATATATGGCCACCCAAACTCAAGAAGAGAGCCCCTCAACATATGAACCACAATTTGAGTCCCCAAATTATGGTCGCAGGACAAGGTTTAACCCAGTTGAAGAAATGGTCCGGGCCATTGCATTTATGGCCACAATGAGAACCAGCCGTTAATCAAGATTCAATGATTAAATTTCAGCTATGGGCCACGTGCTACCGGATTGTCATCCAAACACTCATTCATTCCCCAATTCTAACTGTAGGGCCTGTTTGGAACATATGATTGGGTGGAATTTGATGGTTTGGAATTGCATCTGGTCCCATGTAAATGGCATCCAGCATTTGAAAATGGCTGGAAGGATTTGATTAACCTTAGTATCACATTATCCCGTCCCAAAAGTAGATACGGCAGCATCTATGGCCCCACATTGATGAATATGTTGTATTCACATAGTTTTTCCATATGCGCAAGAATTTGATCGGATTAGATGGTCAAAATATCATGGTATTTTCAAACATGTAACTATTGTGCAATTCCAAACCATTTAACCCCACGAACCAAACAGCCCTGGCTGATGTTAAGGACTGTCCATTTGTCGGTTTAGCTCACGTTAATACCTAAATTAAAAAAATTAGGTGAATGGGGACTTGAGGGGCTACATCAGGACCTGAGGACTCGGATTTCACGGTCTAGCAGATCATCAATTTTATCAGCTCTTAGCAAATGATGAATCTTAGGTGGACTGAGCTATGGTGACTGAACGCCCATCATTAAAAGCATAAGACTGATTTATTTGCCATGCCATTCAACCTGTGGATCAAGTCACGCATAACACTAGGAGTTTCAATCACTACTGTTTGCCATGGAATGGTCCTGAGATTTGGATCTGCCTCATTTTAGTATCAGGAGCTTTTCATTGGTCTACATCATATTGCTTGACATCTGTGTGATCAAATAGCATTGAGGTGTGATTAGGTTGCACTAGGAAAATGACTAGGTTGCAGACTTATGTGACGATGTACGCCAATAAAAAGGCTCCGACCAAGGATTTCCTGCTTGGAGCCAAGAGAGGATCCGGACTCTTAAAATGAGCTGGCAAGATGGTTGGACGGTGTATAAAACACATGCATCATGGTGAGGCCCACGGAGCTTTTCCAGCAGCACACGGTCTGCGTGGTGCACCGTTCCAGCACGTGCACAATTTAAAAGCAGCTGAGTATCAACACCACCCAAACAGAGTATCAAATACCTTTACTTTTTTTTAGAGCTTCCCCACCCTCTCACATCTTGCCAAAAAACCTTGTGTCTCTTCACGTGCACTGGACGGACCAGATCTACCACTGCTCTATAACAAATGGACCAAAACAATATCTGGACCGCTTGTTGACCAAAGTGGCAGTCAAAACGTTGGCCGATACTTCACCCCCACTGTAACGGGTGGGCAGTGCATTTGTAACGCCGATATATCGGCCGCCGTTACATGCTGCTATATAAACTCCCTCTCTCTCTCTCTCTCTCCGTCTCTAACTCTCTCCACATGGGGGGTTTCCGTTCTGGCCATTCCTGCCGTCTGGCCATTCCTGCTTCTGCAGAAGAGTTTCCGCTCTAAACTTCCAAATGGGAAAGGTGGGAAGAACTCTATCAAGGCCTGAGAAATCTCCAAAAGAGGCTCAGATTCAAGACCCATCTCAGAAAATCCACTCCTCGTAGGTGAGTCTCTTCAAAAAACCTTCCAAGCTTGCATCTTTCTTTGATCTTGAAGTTTATTTTCTGCTGCTTGTACGTTTTGTCCTCCCATCATTTCTCGATTTCGGGCTGTTCAGAAGTTGTTTTCTGCAAGCATGATTTCTACAGTTCTGTGGAAAGATTGCAATTTGATTGGTCTGTTGTGTGCTTTTGCTCTCGATTTTTTACTATCTAAACCCAGTTTGATTGATTTGCAGACACCCATCTTTCATTTGGGTAATTCAAATAGTACATTTTGTACCATTTTCATTCCCAAAATGGAATTTGGGTGTGTGCCTATCAACCAGGGTGGGTGTATATATCAAATTCCTATTTTATTTTTTGCTCCTTTGTGGATAGTAGAAGTAGAGTGGTTTTCTAGCTTTCAATCTCGATGAGGAAGGATTGAGTGCTACCTACCGAGCACTCAATTTCTGTTTGTGAGGCACACGTATATGGAATCCAGGCCTTTCATCTGTAGGGCCCTAGTGTGGATGTGGTGTCCCTGAAAAATCACACTGGTCGGGTGATCTTAGATAGTGATTGGTGTGTTTTTAATGATTGTAAATGGACGGTTGGATGAAAGCCCAACTGATGGCTGGCATTCAGTGGGCAAATTCCACTGATTGAGATATATGTCATGAACTTGTGCATGTATGCGAAGGAGAGTAGTTTACTACCTTTCAATCTTGATGAGGAGGGATAGAATGCTATTGAGCACTTGATTTCCATACACGAGGCACACATGTACAGAATCCTGGCCTTTAATCTGTAGGATCCCAATGGGATGTCCCTGAAAAATCACATTGGTTGGGCGATCTTAGGTAGTGATTGGAGGGCTTTTAAATATTGTAAAAGGATGGTTGTATAAAAGTCCAACTGATGGCTGGCATTCAATGGGCAAATTCCACTGACTGAGATCGATGGTCATGAATTCATGCATGTATGCCCCACATAAGGAAATTGAGTTCTTGATGACTAAATTAAATAATATCATTTGCGGGAGATCCTTTCCCTTTTTTGCTGCTCTCATGGGAGGAAAGGAACGTTGCCATTTGTATTGATATTCTGCCATGAAACTTTTGTATTTTTTTCCTTTGGTTCTGAAGGATATCTTTGGTGCATGCATGAAGTTAAGCCTGACAACGGGTCGTGTTGAACCGTGTTTGTGTCGTGTTGTGTCAAAAATTTGCTCACCCAAACCCAGGCCCGTTAACTATCGGGTCGAAATATATAAACTCAAACCCATTCATTAATTTGGCGGGTTACCCATAACCCGACCTGTTTAACCCGTTAGGCCAGTCTACTCATCAGATGGCCACACCGTTGATAAGGACAATTGACAGTCTGACCCAACATACAGTTGTGGTCCACCTGGTGGGCCCATTCTATCACCGAAAACAATAGGATTCACTTGTGAGATGTGGAGGAATCACCTGTACATTGCAATATTGCATATGATGGAGTGCCAAGGTTCATAGGTGGGCCATGATTTGGTGATCTAGACCATTATGTTAATGGGTTAAACGGGTTCGCGGGTGAAACACTGACCTGATCCATTATGTTAATGGGTCTTAACGGGCCAACCCGTTAGTGACCCGACACGATAAGGCTGGACCCGAACACTGGTTTTTTTGTGCGGGTTAGCAGGGTTGTGTGGAATTTTGCCAGGCCTACATGAGGTGGGTGCCGTTCCGCTTCAGAAATTTGTTTTCATTTGTCACTTCTTAATTTTGGAATGTTTGATGATATTATTTGCAAACATTGTTTTTGCATATTGTGGGGTTTGAATGGGAGGCTAGCCAAAATCCATCATGTAATGAATCTTTCATGTTTTTTTTTTGTCAACTAATTGGTGAACATGGCCGCACAATTGCCAATTGGATGTCCATTTGGTGGGCCGCACCACACCAGAATGGAATTTTAGTTGTCAATTGGGGATGAAAACAACTAGTGTTAGTGGTCCAGTTCAAAAAAGAAAAGTGTATTAATTAGATGCTGGTATCTATTCAAGAGTGGTTTCATACCAAGGGCCATCCATAGTAGGGCCCACTGGTCAGATATTTTGGGTTCACTGACTTACAGGCCACATGTACAGTGGAAATGAACCATGACTGGTTCATTGTGCAACAACCTAGCAAGATTCTCTTTAAATAAATGGGGGAATGACTGCCTTTTGGTTGGGGGAAGTGTTACATGATGCTGTATATTCGGGTAGTTTAGTCATTACTATATTCAAGGGTAGTGTAGTCATTTATGGCATTGAAGCTTAGTTTAGGGATTTGTTGTATATATACCTTATTGCTTCCTTCAATGAAGTTAGAGAATAATGCATTCTTTCAAACCTTCTTTGTAAGTTTCATGGTATTATAGCCTACTTCAAATATGAGCATCTTCTAGTGTCCTTTCAACCTCGAGTCAGGTTATTTTTTCCTCCATCCCTCTGTATCTCCTGACTGCAACACAATCTTGTTTCAGTCTTCTAACACGTTAATGCAGGTGGGGCCATTTGCCGACGACCTTAGATCTAGTAGAAAGTTGTCCCTCTTGATAGATCTTGCTTTTAGAGCAATTCGATAATCTTTTAGGACTGTTTTGAGCTCATCTTGAGAGTGTCTCAAGGTTTTGCTAAACAACTAAAAACTTTTTTCTCAGATTCAAAGCGCAATCTGACTCTTCAGTTGGGACTCGGGAGTTCTTTTTGGAAGTCATACAGGAGAAGAGTATTTTGGCAACATTTTGAGCATAAGATTATCAGCTTTGATGTTGATTTGGAGTTCATGGAATTAAAACCACGACGCAACCTGAGTTCAGGCCACAACACGTGTATCACGCCTTGTGGGGCCATTCCATTTGATCACAAACATGGCCTATTTTCCCTGAAAATTAGTTGTTATGGTAAAAGTGGACTTTTTGTGGTGTGAATCCATAGATATGCCACCATACGGTTTGTGTATATAGTTGTACACAACTGTATGGCTGCGTGATACAGCTAGATCAAGGATGAAACTAATTGCAATAAGATTCGACGCACTGGATTGAAGTTCGAACCACAAAGAGAAAAGAATGCAAGACTGTGAGCAAGCTCAACGGTCTCAAACTAGAGATCACTTCCCCCCCTTCAACAACTACAGTAGAGAAACAAGAGAATTTTCATAAAAGAGATTATCATTCATGATTCAACTATCTTATTCCATAGGCCTAAGCTTTGTTTATAACGAGTCCTTACAAATCACAATAAAATCTACGGAATCTAAAAATAGAGTTTCTAGCTAGCTAAGTTTTGAAAAAATAGGAAACTACCTAAGTAATAAATCACTTTAATTATGAAAGCATTTAAATAAAAAAAGTACTTGAATAAGAAAAATCTAAGATTACTTCTCGCTTGATACAAAGATATGAAAGAAAAAGGAAATTTCCTAAGGTTAAGTTTTGAAAGAAAAGCAGAGATATTTCCTAATGTAGAGATTTAAAAAAAAAGGAAAGTAGATATATTTCCTAATGTAGAGATTTGAAAGAAAAGAAAAATAGAGATAAGCTAAAAAAGGAAAGTGAGCTTTTTTCTTGTGTATACGTGTGGAGTGTAGATGTGTGAGATGTGGGCCTTTTCTTCAAATCTTGATCAATTGGCTTGTGTGGCCATTTAGTTGCATCAATTCCACCTGGCTTAAAAAAATTGCATCCTCAAGTTTAAATGGGTAGTCATAATCTCCTGCAAAGATCCTCGTTTGTAACATGTCTTTTCTTTGGCTTCACTAGCAGTTGATGGTGGAGACCTACACGCCTGACTGGGTTGAGCTTGTGCATAATATGGTTTTGAAACACGCGTCATCTTTTCTTTTGCTTCTTGTTGGTCCTTCATGTTCTAGAGGTCGATTGTGGCCCCTTCGTCACAGTTGGCTTCCAATCTGCACATCCTAATTGACGTTGAGATGGTACTATTGTGTTGACCTCTATAGAGTTTGCTACTATGATTGTAGCACTATCCATCTCTTTAACCATCGGATCGTCCACATCTATTAAACCTTTAGTCTCTTTAATTGAATTATTTGTGTTGATCTTTTGATTTTACTTGAACTTCCTCTGATTTGGCCATTGACCCATCCCCATCCATGGATCCATCAAGCAATCCAAAGGAGGATTCCTCTTGGGTCGTCACACTCTCTACAACCAGTATTCTCAATATCGGTATCGTGTTACATTTCACACCCTTGGGATACAGATACATATCGCGTATTGCTAGGGATATATCAGTTGTATCGCGTAATGTATCACACTTTTTGGGAAACATTGGGAAATTGATTGAATTTTCAATGAAACTTCAGGGATTCTTAAAATGGACCTTATTACACACATTTAAATCATCATATGTAAAAACGAAAGTCCACATAATGGAGTTCCTTTGTAAAAGGATCCTAAGCTATGCGCTAGTCTGACTGAACTGATCCAACTATTGTTTAAATTGATTCTATAAGATATATAAATGTAAGAAGACATTAATGAAAACACAACCAATTCATTGACAAAGTAAAACAAGCAAGAGAGTTGAGAAATATACCTATGGATGATGCAACTGACTAAGTATCCTCCAAATGCAGTTTTGACTATCCTAGTTCAACGCAATGCAAGCTACCCTATATGGCCTAGATCTATATGAGGACTCAATAAAATCTAGAAAATGGCTAACTGGACTCAACAAACTATGACTCCTATGCAGAGTCACGCGGGTCGAGCTGAAAGCCCAACGGTTTTTTTTTTTTTTTTTAGGGAGGAGAAACTAAAAGAAAATCAAACAAAAAATCATTTTTTTCCTACAAAATGGGGGACTCTTGTGCGTCTGACCGATACCTGGATGATATCGTCCAGGTATCGACGATATTTGGAATCCGCAATAGAAAAAAAGGTAATAAATTGACGATATATCGTGCGATACACAAGAATCAGACCACTGGCCTGTTATTACTGGGCCAGTGTTTATCACTAGTTATTGATATCGATAATATCGGCCGATATTATCGATACTGCAAACACTGTCTACAACCATGTCATCTTTAGGAAGTCCAGATAAAATATATTGTAGCCCATAACGCTTTTACAGTTTAATCAAGGGCTCAAAGCAAGCTCTCATCGCTTCCTTGAGTTCTTTGAATTCTTTTGTAATATCTTCCTTGAACGCTCTAATCTCCTTCTTGACTTCTTGCAAATTCTCTTCCTATGTCTCTTGAACATTCTTGGCCATCATTGATATTTTCGTGCAATGGGATGCTTTTGAGTAGCCGACATGTGGTTGTCATTGTTCATAACATCTAGAGGGCCATTGAAAGGAATCTCCAGAGAACCCATATGAAGATGGGTGAGACTTGGGGTGATAGGGGTGATGATCGTAATAGTCAAAATGAGCCAAATAAGAATAACGTGATAGATGTGGAAACTTTGAAGAAAACCTTGGGGGAACTTTAGGAAAATAGTGAAATTTCAGTGGAACTTTAGGAGATATTAAAATTTTCAGTGGAACTTCGGTGCACAATAATTTTCAGTGTTTAAGGCACAAAACTATGCACTTTCATCCATAGATGATGCAATTATATCAAAATGAGTTCATATCATTCAGATTTTCCCAATATCTTCTGTTTCACCTTTGAAATCCAAATTTTATGGTTGAAATCCATTAGTGCATCAGAGTCATGCGTAGACATGGATTTCTACTTATTTTGTTGCTAATCTATTGATAAAACAAATTAAAAAGCAATCTAATTTCCTCAACTTTGAGGTTCTGGCTTGAAATCTCTCTTTGATTGTGATTTCTCCACCAAACTGTGTTTTGATGCAAAACAACCCAAGTGGAGTTGTGAAAAGACAAAAGGGACCGAAAAAAAAAGTTTTTGGCAAATATATATATATATATATTTTTTGTTTATTTACAGTAATTTCGGTTGAAAATTGTGAAATATTGCATGTTTTGATTGAAACATTGTAAGCTTTCAACTAAAAGACTGCAGATATATTACAAAATTTTTGGTATCATGAATTCATGATATATCAGCAGATTCTGAGTCTCTGACGATATTTTTGATGATATTTTGTAAAATATGTGTTACAGGGGGTTTAATTTCCCAAGGTGTGAAACTCGAATATTGTCCTATATCTTTGAAACTTTAAACCATGTTTGACGGAGTTCAGATTCTGTCATTACATGTGATTTTTTTCATTGTTTGTCTCTGTAGTGTGAGAGATTATTGGATTGGTTCCATGTAGGTTTAGCGAAGAATGGATATTACCAGAACATTGGAGTCGAGGGGGAATCACTCTACGTCGGCACATTCCGAGGAATCAGCTTTGGATCTGGAGAGAAATATCTGTGGTCACCCAAACCTTCATTCCTTGAGTCCGCCGCCTCTCCAAGCATTCGCATCGGGCGGTCAGCACTCCGAGAGCAATGCTGCCCACTTCTCGTGGCCCACTTCTACTCGACTTAATGTTTCTGCTGAAGATCGGGCAAATTACTTTGGCAACCTTCAGAAAGGGGTGCTACCGAAAACACTTGATCGGTTGCCAACGGGGCAGCAAGCGACCACATTGCTTGAAGTAATGACTATAAGAGCATTTCATAGCAAGATCTTGCGTTGTTATAGCCTTGGAACCGCAATCGGTTTTCGGATTCGAAAGGGGATGCTGACGGACATACCCGCTATTCTTGTCTTTGTCGCCCGGAAAGTTCATAGGCAGTGGCTCAGCCACATCCAATGCCTGCCCTCTGCCCTTGAGGTGAGGAAGTGGTTTGTAGTTTTACTAAGGTTTTCTGAAACTTACATTTTCTTTATTAAGCAACTTTGAGATATTAATACGTTATCTGATGTTCATTCATGGCCTTTTGATATTTTTATGCATCGTCAGCTTAATTTCAACAAGAAATGGAATGGCTATGCAAGAGAATACTTAAAAATCGTATGCTTCCTCACGAGAATTGTGGTGGCACCTGTGTGCAAGATCTGGGTTGTTCATCCGTTGGGCCCCACTGTGCATGTTCAGTTGGAAAAAGTAGGCAGTTAAGTCATCAGGTGGGCTAAGGTAGGAATAGATTGATGGTTGAAATAAATTGATCACCAGCCCACATTTGTCATACACGTGTGCCCAACTAGTGACTACCCTGGTCTGATTTTTTGGTTCATGGCATATACATGATGGGGCCACCCGATGAACTGAACAACCCGGGTCTCTCACAGAGAGGGTGGGTTGGCACAGCTTATTTTCAACTCAGGTTTTATTTTGATAGTAACACGCCTTTCTCGCTTGAGTAGGGACCAGGAGGTGTATGGTGTGATGTGGATGTTGTGGAATTCTCATATTATGGTGCACCGGCACCGACCCCCAAAGAACAATTGTATTCTGAACTTGTGGATGGCTTACGTGGAAGCGATCCATGCATCGGTTCAGGTTCTCAGGTACTGTTTACATCTTCCTAGCAATTCCCCTTTTTAAACACTAGTTTAATGATGAATAGTTCTAGTTTTTACTGCATGTATCTTCTGTTGACAGAGGAGCTCGTTACAATATCTTGTTACCATAAGTAAGACAGTTGTACGAGGGAGACTAGTAGCAGTCACTAAATGAAGGACAGGACCACTTTACATTAAATTGAAATCTTCCGACCATTTGATTGACTAAGCTGCTTGTCAATGGTTGTACACATCATAACTTGGTGCTAACTGCTAAAGTTGCTTTCTGTTGGTACAAAATCCAAGTCGTTCAGCAGGTAACTACTTTAAGTGGGAACCCACATGGGGTTTGGGCGAATGGCTAGTTTCATGGGTTTGCTCCCCATAGACGTGAGTGCGATTACCCTCCCCATGATTACCCGATGCACTTGGTTTGCTGGTGACTGCGTGCATCTGCAGGGATTAGTCTTGCCTTATAAAGGGGTGGGGACACCCCGTCGTCATAAAAAAAAAAACCACTTTAAGTGGGCTTTACCTTGAAAATAGGAAGGCAGCCATCACATCAACATTTTGGATCAAAGGGACATGGCCTACTGACTACTTAAGATGTTGGCATTTAATTCGATCACACATTGGTTTTGGAATGACCTAATTTTTTGGAGACCATTTGACCTTGTGGGGCATGTCAGATGAATAGATTGGATGACATACACATAAAACGGTGGGCCCCATACATAATTTGAGGTTGCGTGTATGGATTTGAGGAGGTACGCAAGTGTGGGAGAGGAGGTTTCGTACAGAAAAGTGGAGGTAGATTTTCTCAGAGAAAAAAGAAGGCATATGTTTTGTGTGAAACTTGTAATCAGTAAAAATGCCACATGGCAGTGCTTGTACAAAAATCACTCTCTTAGTGTATAAGAAGATTTCTCGGTTTCCCTAGTGGAACCTGCTTCCTTTCTGAGGCAAAAATGTTCATGCTATTTCTCTATCTCAGACTAGTTATTTGTCCTTGATTACTTTTATGATTGTCAATTATGTTACCTAGGCATGGGTATGTCTTCTGGGCATGGGTCCAAGTGTTAGATTTGCTTGACCCACGTATCTCATGTTACAGGGCACAATTTTAATATCGTTAATATTATAGATTCTTAACACACACACACATATATTCTATTGTTTAATCATATTTTAATATAACTTTTCATGTATGGTTAGAGCATGTTTTAAATATCGACGATATTGGCCGATATATCCCACGATATATCTTGTGTCCCACTTGTGTGATACAAAACGCACAGGTAGTGCCGATATATACCACACGTTCGATCTGGTGAACATTTTCAATTTCTAATCCCTTTTTTTTGTTGAAATTATGTTAAATCAGTGTCAAATGGTTACAAATCCATTGGTTCTTTATGTTTGCATGAAAAATCATGGAGTTGGAGCTTTGATTTCAATATCCGTTGGTTCTTCATGTTCTCCGTTTTTTTTTTTTTTTTCGAAAGTTTCCTTCAACCAGCTGTCACTTGAGACTAATTTCAAAGTATTTAGGAGTATTTGATGAAATTATCATTACATACACTCCAATTTTGAAATTTGAGTGCTGGTGGTTTGATTTGGGGAAAATTGGGAAATTTTCGAAATTTCTCAAATTCTCTCAAATTGCTTGTAATGTTGCACTCTAAACATGAAATCAAGCATGTATGAGGGCTGATCTACTGATTTTTAAGTCCTTGTGCAATTTTTGGAAAATAAAAATCATTTTTTAATTAAAAATTAAATAAATTATTAAAATAGTTTTTTTTTTTTTTTGAAATTTCCCTTAAACCAGTTGTCAATTGAGACAAATTTTGAAGCATTTAGGAGTGTTTGATGAAATGATCATCACATACAATCTAAATGTTATGCATTCAATTTGAAAATAGTTGCATTAGTTCAGTTAGACAGCGCATAGCTTAGGACCCTATACAAAGGAAACCTATTATGTGTAGCTTCTTTTTTGAGATGTTATGATTTAAAAGTGTGTATTTTTTAACAATCCTTGAAGTTTCATTGAAAAATTCAACCAATTTCCCAATGTTTCCCAAAAAGTGCGATAAATTACCCGATACAAACGATATATCCCGTGCGATAACCAATATGTATATGTATTCCAAGGATGTGATACGTAACACGATACCGATATTTCGAACACTTATGGTTCAGACATAGTTGGGTTACCTCACTCTCCTACCCATGTTATGTCATGATATAGGCGGGTATCTCAGAGCAGAGTTCACAAAGTGGTGATTGAGAATTAACTCATCAGGCCAAGGAGTCAACTTGGGGAGTCAAGTGGTTTTTCTTTTAGTTTATAGAAATTATGAAAATGTATGGAAACAATATAATACATCATAAAAGCTGAAGATAATGGGTGAAAATAGAAGTTGTTCCTTTCATTTTTGAAAAAAAATGACAAGAAACTGAAAAACATCGCATGTAATAGTTATTTCATGAAAATAAGGTGAACAAAAAGATGATATCTTCCTTTCTCAATTCTAAGAAAATGAAAGATAGGGAAACAACATATTTGTTTTCCATTTTGGGTAACAACATAAAAAAAACGACATCAAGGTATTCCGTAATGGTAATGGTGGCCGTAATGGTTACCTCCTTTATCAATACGATACAGGCTGTTATGGCCTTTTTTTTTTTAAAGAAAACCTGTGTTGGCCCCGTAATAGTTGTGACCCTCTAATGCATATGTAACAGCCATTATGGTATGCTATAAGCGACATGCTTGCTTCTTAGAAAAATAAGCGACTAGAAGAGAAACAAAACAGCACATAAATCTGAGCACCAACAATGAAAGGAGAAAATTTACATTATAAACATACATACATATTGATACCAAATACTTGGGAAATGGTTAATGAGTGTTTTTATTTATTTTTATTTTTATTTTTATGATGGAGATCTGGTTGCAAGAAAAGAGGGGCTCAAATTGTTGTGGGACTGTAAATATTTTTTTAAACGAATGGAAAACATAAATGCATTAGTTGCAATTTTAAGTTCCACTCAATAAAACACACGTACATGAGGTGTTTGGATTTGAGCGAAGTTTGTCTCGTGACTAGTAGTCCTAGACGACCTTGATATTTTTTTACTTATTTCAAATAGCACTTCTTAGATTTATCCTACTGGTGATGGTCCATTAAGTTAACTCAACCTAGTATGAGAGGTACTGTTGCTAGAAGGGATGCAATTACTAAATAAGAGGTCGAGATGGGCTCCCCGGCCTCTGCTATTCCTTGCAGCCAACTACAGATCATATGACATTATGTGCTTTCCACTTTTGCTCAATGGTGGTACGTTTGTATGCTTCGTGCGTAGCGGTTTGCCTAGTTACTAGTACTACCCCTCCATGACCCTACTTTGGTTGTTTTCCCTTTGTGGCATGCATGTACTAGGTATTTAAGGGGATAAGGAATGGGTTTTTCAAACTAGGCGAGGGTATTTAGGGAAACAAAAATTGTGACTGCTCAACCATTTAAATTTTACTTAATGTCAGTATTCAAATGTCCAAAAAGGGTCTTGAAAAAGCTGGAAGAATTAAGGAGGGATTTCTTATGGAGGGGAGTAGAAGATAGGCATAAGTTTTATCTTATCAAATGGGAGGAAGTATGTAAGCCAAAAGAAAATGAGGGAGCTGGGTTGAGGCAGTTAGAGGTTATAAATATAGCTTTGCTAGGTACATGGGTTTGGAGGTTTGGAGTGGAAGAGGGTGTTTTCTAGAGGGAAGTGGTAGGGAGGAAATATGGGGTGGAAGATGAGGTAGGTGGATAAAATTGTCTTCATTATATAGGGCTTTATATCTATGGAAGGCCGTCACCTCGGTTAAAAGAAAATTTTGGGGAGGGATAGGTTTCTTTTTGGGCGATGGGAAAAAGATAAGGTTTTGAGAGGATAAATGGCTGGGAGATAAAAAAAATTAAGCAAAGTATTTCCACATTCAGCAGGGGTGGCATGTGAAGCAAATTTGATGGTAGATAAATGCTTCTCTATTCAAGGTGGGGAAGTTTGTTGGGCCCCGTCGTGTAGAAGGAACATAAATGAGGTAGAGTTCGAAGAGCTTATTGGTCCTTCAGTTGTTGTCCAAAGTAAATCATGTGATTTCTGAAACAGATTCAATGAGATGGCTTTGCGACAAGTTCGACAAATTTTCAGCTAAATCTTGTTATAGGATGTTATGCGAGGTGAGAGTCAGTGAGGAGATCTGTCCTACAACATTTCTATGGGGTTATGGTGCTCCACCAAAGGTCACGGCGCTTGCTTAGCTTGTGGGGAGGAAGAAGGTGCTAACCGTAGATAATCTCCAAAAGAGAAAGATGATTCTTCCAAATGTCTGCCTTCTATGTTATCAAGGCAAGGAATTGGCTGACCATCTTTTTGTTCATTGTCCGTTTGCAAAAAGGCTTCGGGATAGTTTCTTCCTTTTGTTTGGTGTAGCATGGGCGATGCCGAGTTCTATAAATCGCTTATTATTGATGTGGCATGGTGGGGGTAAAGGGGAAATTAGGACAAAAGTTTGGTGTTTAGGCCTATTAGCAGGGATTTGGTCCATATGAAAAGAAAGGAATGAGAGATGTTTCAGGAATCGTCAGAGCCGAGTAATGGAGGTGTTTTGTAGGGCTAAATCATATGTAATGGAGTGGGCGTTAGCGGCAAAAGTTATAGCTCAGTTTCCAAGTTGTTGGCTTGAGCTATAATTTTATGCAGTTTGTGGGTATATGTATTCTTTAGGCTTCAGCCTCATATCAATAAAATTATCAATGTTCAAAAAAACCTTTTAAATTTTACCTGCAAAAGGCAAAAATGCACGTGTGACTTCTCAGCGGGCCTAGCATCAAGCCTAAAGCTTTGTGGGGCCCACTATAATGTCTCTGTTATATCAACTCTGTCCATTGGTTGTGCCAGCTCATGTTATGAGATGAGGCAAAAAATCAGGTAGATTCAAAACTGAAGTGGGTCATGCCAGAAGAAACAGTGCTGATTGAATGCCCACCTTTGAAACCTTATTTGGGCCGCAGAAGCGTTGGATCATGCTGATAGTTTTGTTTTCCCTTAATCCAGGTGGAACTCAATTTATGAACAGTTTGGATGTAGGGTTATAAGGCTCTCTGTAACTTGCCTCTCTTTACTGTTTTCTCTCTTCCTTTCGTGGTCTCTCCCTTTTCTCTCTCCTTTCCCTCCAAGCTCCATGTGCATCGCACACGCCATACCCCTAGTTTTTTTAACCATCCATCATTTCCGCACAGGTATGTGGCCTGTATCAGTGAGGTAGCCTGAGTGTTTGCACCAGGTCATCCTTATGGAGAAACCCACCTTATGCATGGCTCTGATATGCGAGCTGAAACCTGTGCCATGTGTAAAAGGTGCAACTGGGGCGGGGACACCTCACTTCACTATTTCACAACACTGATTTCCGCATGTTTTGTTGGTCTGAGCAGATTTTCTAGAGGAAATTTGGGAATGATCTAGACATGACAGAGAAGACTGATGCACCCATCCTCTTTTTTGACGAAAATACTTTATATTGATATCTACCAAAATGCTGTTATTTCTTTTCAAAACTCATCACCTGGGGCTTCCACATACCCTTTTCCTTTTCCCAGTAGGGATTGTCATGCAGGGACTGTAAGAATTAGACTATCCTCAGAACAAATTGCAAGTTGTTATGTCATAGTTTTGTTGCTTCTATTGCTATGCACCGATGGTTTTGAATTTCTTTCTTTTCTTTTCTCTGTTTTTTTCCTGCTTCCAAAACCGAGTATGTTTTTTTTTTTTGTTGCAACCTCGAGCTTTGTAGTTTGCACAGAAATCTATATAACTTTTCATCATCAAATCATGTATGAATTCACATTTCCTGCAGATTCCCATACACCTGGTTTATGAGTTCCACACCCCAATCTCTGCATGCTCATCTGGACGTGGTCACCTGGCACATTTGGGACATCCAAACTCCCTATAAGGTGCCCGCACTAGATACATACCTGACCCCAGAATCAGATTGGTTAACTCATCAGGTTGGCCATACATGTGCAAAAACGCTCTCCAAAATTCCACATTCAACTTACACGAGTCGCCTACCTGATGAGGTTGATGGGCCTGATTTTGGGTTAGGACATTGATATGGTGGGGCCTACCTGATTCACGATTTAGATGTCCTACACATGCCTGGCTGCACATGCAGCCACGTGTGTCGATATGTGCCGTAGGGACTGGTAATCAAGTATTCATTTACTTGCCTCAATTTATATTTTGAAAAAATACAAACAAAAATATTTATATTCTTCTATAATCAAAGGACCTGATTCTTCTATGGACATGCTTAGGTTTCAAACCAAGAGACATATGGAACACTAGGCGCCATTGTGAAGAGCCGAACAGGCAGTCGGCAAGTTGGTTTCCTCACAAACCGGCATGTTGCGGTCGACTTGGACTTTCCAAACCAGAAGATGTTCCATCCTTTACCGCCCAACCTTGGACCTGGAGTGTACCTGGGTGCCGTGGAGAGGGCAACGTCGTTCATCACTGACGACCTTTGGTATGGGATATTTGCTGCAACAAACCCAGGTAAAGATGGCCCATATCATTAATTTATTATTCCATTGTTGTAAATTGTAATTCTTCCTTGTAAATCACAGACAACATTTTTGTTAGAGAAAAACTTTGATACTTTGGCAGAGTGTGATGGATGATATGAAGGCACTTATAAGTTACTTAGAAAATTCGTATGTGGCATGCACTTAATTCAAATTAAACCATCCAATTTATGTATACAGGTTTAGATGTACTAAACTAAAAATTATTATGTTATTTGATGTATTAAACTAAAAATTACGTTATGTGATTATTAAACCAAAAATTATGTCATGTGATTATCTTTCTATTAGATTTGGGGACATTTATCGGACAGTTAAAAATTAAAAATATTTAATGATCTTATTTCAACAAACAAGTTTCCACGAATCAGAGGATAGGATTGTGCAACCAATCTAAATTTTGGACTGTGACTTGAGACAGTTAGTTCTGCTATTTAGTTGATTCAATATGAGTTAATGCACTCCACATGTACGATTTTGAAGTGCCTGCATATCAAGCATCATATGCATCTGGAGTATCAAATAACTCCCTCTTTTCTTATAAGAGGATGTTGGAGGCGTCGTACAACTGAGGAATTCTATTATCTTGATGCATTATGATGTTGAATGTAGTTTTGACAATCAGCACCCATGATACGGATTTAGACTGCTGATCTAATGGGCCCCACTCTTGGTTGGTGGTTGCCCCAAAATCCCCTAGATTGAAAGATTCTAACCCCTTTGATCAGTGGCCTGCAAACAGTCAATTAAGGAAAAAAAAGGCAACAGCACGCAGAAAGGGCAAAGCTTGGCTGGCTAGGATATTCGATCTTGAGGACTTTTGGGTTGTCCCCCCATTGACGGTAGGACCCATCAGATCAACGGTTTTGGATCACCGAAAACCATGGGCTCTACTTGTGGATGCTGTACACATCCTGATACATGTAGACAATAATTCCTTTTCTTGTACTTACAAGAACCTCACAAGAATCACATTCTTCTCTAATTTCTTCTTGTGGATGTTCTCTACCGATCGTTGGTTTCATCATCATTAGTTCACTATGCCTGCAGAGACATTCGTGCGAGCCGACGGAGCATTCATTCCCTTCGCCGACAATTTCGACATGTCCAATGTCACGACGTCAGTGAAAGGCGTGGGTGAAATCGGTGATGTCATGGTCATTGATTTGCAGTCTCCAATCAATAGCCTCATCGGGAGGCAAGTGGTGAAGGTGGGAAGAAGCTCTGGTTTGACTACAGGGACCGTAATGGCATATGCCCTTGAATACAATGACGAGAAAGGGATCTGCTTCTTCACTGATTTTCTCGTCGTGGGTGAGAACCAACAAACATTCGATCTTGAAGGTGACAGCGGAAGTCTCATTCTCTTAACAGGACAGGATGGTGCGAAACCACGGCCGATTGGGATCATATGGGGTGGGACAGCAAATCGTGGGCGGTTGAAGCTGAAAAGCGGTCAAGGCCCAGAGAACTGGACTAGTGGGGTTGATCTTGGGCGCCTTCTTGATCTACTGGAACTAGATCTTATCACGTCTAGTCAAGGCCTTCAGGGTCTGTGTTTCCTTGCCACTTTCATTTTCTCTTTCTCAAGTGGAGCATAGAGGAACTATATACCATATCGTTCGGGCTTTCTTCTTTTACAAATGGGTCCCATGGTGTAGTGATCCAAACCATGTGCGATGGGTCCCCAATATCTCCCAAACGGAAAAATCTTAACCAATCAATGGGTGGCCCAATAAATCGGCAGTTAAGAAAGAAACTACTTAAACTGTCTAAAGGCCAATGTTATATCTTGGTGTATGGAGGGCCATCAAGGGTAAGGCCAGTCAAATCAACGGTTTGGATCACTGAACCATGGGCATCACATGTACAGAAAACCTCAACATGGCTTGAAGTAGGTGGCATTTTTGTATACATCTAATATACAATACATGGCTTGAAGTAGGTGGCATTTTTGTATGGGTCAACATTCCATATAGGTGGGTTCCATCAAATAGTGATCCAGGCCGTTCATATGTTGGCCCTACTGCAGATGGGGCAGAGAAACTCCACCGCTGGCTAATCCCAGCCATCTGATTGTTGGCCTGCGAATGGATGGTGAAAAATAAAATATGATCCACAATCCATGCTTAGCAGAAACAAGTCCACCAATCAGATATCTCTGATTGTTTTCCATAGGAGGTTCTTTGTCCATCACCCATCTGCATTTCGAAATGTTGGGGACCCATCTAATTCTGGCCTGAGCTAGATACCTCTACTTAACGACGCTGATGACTCATCAATATGATCTGTGTCTAATAGAAGCCATACAAGAGCAAAGAAGTGCCCCGGTCACAGCTGTTGGCTCTACAGTCGGGGAGTCGTCCCCTGCAGAGGCGGCACCGTCAAAGGACAAGATGGAAGAAATCTACGAGCCTCTGGGGATTAACATTGAACAGTTCCCCTTAGAAGACAGGGCCGAGACTGTAACCAATGTGGAGCATCAGTTCATTCCGAGCTTCACCAACGCATCTCCCATGCACCATCAAGATCAAGAAGGCAACCTGGAATCAAAGAGCCTTTCCGCCCTGAGGATCGCCTCTGACGGAGACCTTTCTGTTTGCTTGCAGCTGGGAGAGCGAGAGCCGAAGAGATCGCGTTCTGATCCCACCTCTAGCTTGGAAGAACCAAAATGAAGTGGGCATTTGCCCACAAAGTGGGACCCACATAGATTGCATGTATCGATTGAGAGCACGGTCAGCATTTTCGTAGGGAAAGCTTGTGATATGGATTCAAAATGGTGAGAAAATGTATGTTGTATATGGGTGATAGATTGAACTGAAAACCGTGATGGGGCCAGAAATAAAAAAAGGGAGCATTGGGTGGTTGCGGTTCATTTATCAGAAAGGAATCGCAGGTCAGATCTCAAACCCAGTAGGCGGTCTTGCATTTTTGCATGTTTCTAATGACATATTAATGTGTTGTTCATACAGTATTTAATAGAAAATGTCTAGGACAGATTGGTCTTGATCATCATTTTCGGCTCAAATTCTATTTCTGTGTAGTTAAATGATGAGAAATGCTCCAGTGCTCTCATAGCACTGTAAGTTGCAGTGCTCCTAGTTGCATCTGGCAACTTGGACCATCTAATCCATTGATCTGAACTGTGTATTAAGTCCACAACACATTTTATGTTCTAGCACACTAAAATCATAATGATCAGATGAGCCAATCCATCCCTGATTTGTCCTTATTTTTTTAGCCGTTCTTTGGCTTGCATTGCCTAAAGAAAGTGACTCTTTATAAGCGTAAGAAATCTATGATGGTCCCCAAGAAATGGATTGCTCAAATTGTTAATTGGGCCTATTTTCAGGTAGATGATCTTGACTCTCCCTATTAAATGCTAATGATCAGATTGCTATGATTGTCAGATTGGGGTGTTATATGCCTGATATTCTATGATATATGTTGGACCCAGTGGACAGCCTAGATCGAACGATTGGATTGTCTAAGTGCCCAAATGAAACAAGGAGCGCTATAACTTGAAGTCCTATGAGAGCACTGGAGCATTTTTCTTAGACAGCACTTCTAATGGAAGTGTTTTTAGCTGGGCTTTTAGTGAATTTTCTACTGAGTGTGGGGAGTATTTGAGGAAGAGCTGGCAGGGTGTGATGAATAATATGCATGTACTGAGAAATTACTTAGAAATTGCATACATGGCATACAAGTAGTTCAAATGGAACTGTCCAGTTTAGATGGATCATTCTCTCTAGAGAATTGATGTTTATGCACTCCCTCATTGATTTGCATGCACCCATTTTTTTTTTTCATTTTGCAAGGGCCTATGTAAATCAATGTAACAATCCGTAAATGGAAAATGGGTGTATGCAAATCAACGAGGGGTGTGCACAAACATCAATTCCCTAGATAGAACGATCCATCTAAACTGGACTGTTTGATTTGAGCTACTTGTACGCAATTTCTAAGTAATTTCTCAGTACCTGCGTATCATCCATCACACCCTCATTGATTTGCATACACCCATTTTCCATTTTACAGATTGTTACATTGATTTACTTCTGCCCTCGTAAAATGAAAAAAAGAAAAGAAAAAGGGTGCATGCAAATGAATGAAGGTGGGCATAAGTACAAAGACTTTTATATATATTGCCTCACATTCAAAGGCCAATAGTCGGTGTGAAAATGGAAGAAGAAGAAGAGGTTGGACAAACCAGATCATGCCGGGCCCTGGGGTTTTTTGGGGTGCTGCATCATGTGGGTTTTTTTTTTTTTTTTTCAGGGCCCGTTTGGATTATAAGTTACTTAAGATAAGCTACTTATCAAATAAGTAACTTATCTTGATTTCTACTTAATCAGCAAATAAGTATGTTTGGTAATTAACATACTTATTAGCTTTTCTTTTCTTTGGTCTCTTCTATTCCTCTCTTCAACAACTTATGAAAAGTAAAAAGTTAAAAAAATGAACTGAAGTGATTATGTACTCTTAAGTAAAAAAATTACTTATTACTAATCATAAGCCAAACTTTTATCTGAAATATGTTACTTATCTACTGCTGTAAGTAGAAAAAGTAACTTATTTGGTGGTATCCAAACAGGCCCTTAATGTAAGCCATTGCTGACTTTGTCCTTTGGCGTCCATTTCTACTCCTATATAATAAAAGAACGGTTTTGTTGTCCACATTTGCAACATGTGTAGCATCGATATGGGCACATGAATCATACATATGAAACATATTTCTTTTGGATTTAGCTCATGTGGCTGGTAAATGGTAAATATCTCGTATATTTATAATGAAGCGAGACCCACTACAAAGCTTTGTAGGTTAAGTGTAACCTAGAATGTGATGCGTCGGGCTATTATGGTGTACGCATGAGATTCCTTAACATCATGTGCACCCCCTCGTGTTCTCCTTGACTTGCAGAAGTATGCATATCTAAAACTCAAGCAGGCCACGCGGATGAATACCATTCCTCAAAACATATAAGATCACATGATGTGGCCCACCTGAGTTATAGAATGGCATTGGGTTGTCCATTCATTCCTTGTGGGCGCATCTTCTAAATGGATTATGTGTCATATACAAAACAAGGTGGGCGTCACACAATTTGGAAGGTTTTTTATGGTGAGCGTCTCATCTTAAATGTTCCTTATGGTGTGACCTACCCTAAGTTTTGGATTGGCCTGATTTTTAGATACCATGGAGAACATAAAAGGGTGTACATGATAGACAGATTAGATTTCATGCACACATTATGGTGGGCCCCAAACATTGCATTGTAGGTTAAACTTAACATACAAAGTTTTGCTGTGGGTTCAACTTCTATTCACTGTTATTTAATTCATTAGTTATAAGCAATCTTGGGAAAATCAAACTATTAAAGAAATTGGAAAAGTTTTCAGTTTGTTATATGGTATCCCAATGAATTGTACTATTTGTCTGAACCGGTTGACTACTTAAAATAAAATGTCTGCAACTGTAACCATTTGTCACTTTGATTATTTCATTGTTAAGTACAACCACTTGCAACTCCCATCACTTTGTCCATATATCTTTTCTTATTATTTCAATAATGGTACTAGGGCTGTCAATGGGCTGGGCTGGGCTGGCCAGTCTTGGGCTTAGAGTGCGTAAAACAGCTGATCAGCCCGGCTTGCAAGTGCAATTTTGTAATATATACACATGTAAAAACCTTATTTACTCCTTAATATTACTGCTCCAATCTAGAGTGACTCTCTCCCTCTCTCTAGACACACACGATTTACTCTTTATATATCAGGCAAATCAAAGGCCTGGGAATCTCTACTTTGCTATGAGCCACAGGATTTTTGAATCAGGCCAAAGAGTTAGCTTTGGGGTTTTATGAGGTGAGACATTTAGTAGACCATTTTAATTTTTGGATCAGACCAAAAAGTGATTTTTTGGGCACAAGACCCAACATGGATAGTCAAACATGATGGACGGTGTGGATTTCACATATAATAGACGGTGGGTGCCATAGAGATGGGAAATTGAACTCCATGGGATATCTTCTAGAATGGTCCAACATGTAGAATCATGTATGAAACCTCTACAATCTCAGGTGATCCACCAGGGTCTTGGAATGGCTTGATTATTATTTTTTTTTTCCACCCTATGTTGTGGCAAATCTGTGTCTTAGATAGGCCTGATTTTTAGTACTGTGAACTCGAGGGACTGCACCATATTCACAAGAGTGGATGTGGGCCCTAGATCAAGAAAGGTCCCACACACAACGTGGTAGAATAATCCTACTCTTAAAACAATTGTAGAGAAATTGGTCTCTGCTGATGGCTATACTCATTGCTGCCCACATCTTGAGATGGTCTGATGATCGGAACCATCCATATTCTCGTTGCTACCATTGAATGAGCTATTGTAACATAATCAAGCTCAAGGGTGGCGATGGGATGAGCCTGATCCAAATTTGGACTGGGCTTGGACGTATTTAGCTTCGAAGGTGGGCCAGGCTTGGGCCTGCTATGCATGGTTCGTTCAATTTTCAGACTCGGCTTGCGCATACATGTCGTATATCCTACAAATATGTCATTCTAAACCCTGATTCAAGATTCAAGATGAATTCGATGGGGCACACCTTATGAACAGAATGGATGGAATAAAGCAACGCATTGGGCCCACAGAGCTTGGGTGTTGAACGCACTGCGTACATCAGGTGTTGTGGAGGATACCCAGTTGATGGATGGGACGCAGATTTCTCATGAAACCCTTTCGCATGAAGTTCTTGTGCTCAGAAGCTAAGTGGGCATGATGTTCGTAGATCATGACATGAGCCCAAAATATGAGGCAGATCTAAAACTCAAGTGAGCCGCATATTAAGAAACATTGTGAATTGAACGTCCACCATTGAAATATTCATGGGTAGAGCTGTACACGAGTCAAGCTAACTCAGTTAGCTCGCTCGATTCGGCTCGATTCAAAAGAGGGCTTCGAACCAAGCTGAGTCTTTTTTCCTTGCTCGAAATGAATTTCAAGTCGAATGTGAATTGGGCGTTGCTCGATTCGGCTCAGCTCGATTTTACTTTATATATATATATATATATATATATATATATATATATATATATATATATATATATATTTAAAAAAGTAAAAACCCTAATCCCTCTTTATTCCTTTGCCTAACTCGAGCGCCTCCCCCCCCCCTGCGTATAGCCACCAAGCATCATTTGACCTCCAATAGCCTGTCCCACCAGGCATCGCCTAACCTACAGAGGCACCATTCGACCTCTAGCAGCCTTGTCCTAATTGTGTTGGTTAATATATGCAACTATATATATATGTTATATATATGTGTGTGTGTGTAGAGGAATGCTCACCTGCGCACTTCTCGTGAGAGACACTCATGAGCACTTTTTCATGGCTCATTGCATGTGATGTGAGCTTAAAATCTGAGCCGTCCATGTGATGCAGCACCCCAAAAAACCCCTAGGGCCCATCTTTCAATCTGATCCAAAACTCTGGTGGGCCACAGCAGAAAGCAAGAGGCAAATCAAGGGAGGAAACTGTTTCCTTCTTTCATGGCCCACCAAAGTTCTGGAACAAGTTGAAAGATGAGCCCTAGAGGTTATTTGGGGTGCTGCATCACATGGACGGCTCAGATTTTGGGCCCATATCACGTGCAATGAGCCATGAAAAAGTGCTCATGAGTGTCTCTCACACAGGAAGTGTGCAGGTGAGCATTCCTCTCTATATATATATTTAAGTTCGACCCTTAACTCAAATTAACTCGAAAAGCTTAAGCTCGAAATTAGCTCGAAATTGGCTTGATTCGGTTTGAAAGCTTAGTCGAACCAGCTTGAACATTTAAATTCCAACTCAATAGCCAAGCTGAGCTGAACACAAGCCAAGGTGGTCATTGGTTGAGCCTAGCTCGAGCATGGCTGAGCTCCACTCGACTTGTGTACAACTCTATTCATGGGGAGCTGCGGCCCTATGGCTCAGTGGTAGGCTTACAAGAGTTTCAACATGAAGTCATAGGTTTTCGAGCACCCATTGTGCTGTGAGTGCTTGACCGTGGAGATCACTGTGACGTATGTTCCTTAAATCCATACCATCCATCTATTTTGGCAGCTCATTTTAAGGCATGACTCAAAAAATGAAGCAGATCCAAATCTTAGGAGACCATACCACATAAAGCAATCTTGATTGAATCCTCACCATTAAGAACTTTAAGGGGACCATTGGAATGTTTATTTTCCAACCAACCTGTTGATAAGTTCACAAACACCTGGATGAAGAGACCACACAAATATCAGGTTGATCCAAATCTTTTGTGTCCCATGAGAAGTCTTTCATGGTCGATTACCACTTTTCCTGTATTATGGTCCACTTGAGATTTGGATCTCTTTCGTTTTTTGTATAATGACCTAAAATGAGTTTTCAAAACAGATGGATGGCTTGGATATAAGGAACATACTTCACGGTGGACCCCACGTTCAGTGATCCACCCTCCTCGGATCCACCGAAACCGTGATCATCTCAAAGGGTACCCAACTTCTGTGGGACCACAAGTTAAATATATAAAATCCACTTAATCCATCATCGATTTTAAGACGTGGAGAAAAAGAATAGTCAGAACAACTCAAGTGGGCTCCACTCCATAATAGGTGACAGTACGGATGGAATGTCAACCATACGTTTATATGTGGGTCCACAATGGTGCTTATCTATCATCAAACCCGTTAATCAGGTGTAACTCACCAAAATGAAGTGAAAGTACAAAAACCAGGCTGGACTCGCCAGGTGAACATATAGGTTTTGTAAACAATTTTACATTGTTGGAATTAGTGTAACCCATCCATTCTTTTATCATATGATATTCTATATGTACGGTTCAAATAAGGTTTTTAATCTGATGGACGGGGTGGATTCATATATACAATATGGTGGGCCCCACATAACTTGGGTGTTTCACGCACCTACTTAAAGCATGGTGATGTAGACTATTCGGGTCTGTCAGTGGCCCAGTGAGCGGTGGTGGAGTCAGTTTCAACTACAGTGAGTGGGCAAACACGCACGTATAAACGAACCGATGCACGTGTGGAACGGATCGTAACCGTCACACGAGCCGTGATATCCAACAGTTCAACACGTTGGATTCTCTCTTCCAAGTGGCCCATGGAAAATAATCTTAGGTAGACAATGGACGGACAGGATCAATTTGCTAACGCTCTTGCTTCCGTGATATTTTGACTCCATCGGTCTCATGGGAAATGTAATCTTAAGGTGGGGCATTAACAGATGGACGGTTAGATGAATGGTAAGTCCAACCCTCTATTACTAACGCACGTGTGTACCGAACAACCTATCCAGACCGTCCATGAGGGTCCCGCTTTCCAGATGGGTGTGAAATGAAATCCAATATGGTCATCATATTGTCGTTAATTTGAAAAATAAAAATAGACGGCTAAGAGAAACTGATCAAATTTCTCTACCCATCGATGCTCCTTCTCCTGGCACTACTTTTTTTTAAGTGCAGCCCACCCAATGGATGGTTCAGATCACGCACGGATTATAGCATGAGGACGACGTGCATCCCAAAAGCCCTTATGCAAGACTACACTATCTTTTTCATGCAGTGAAAAGAGACATGCACTAACGGGGCACTATAGGATTTTGTGCTCATAGTTGCATTGGTCCACTTAGAAAATCTGATCCATACCGTTCAGTAGGTCCAGCACACATTTCATGGACTAATAGGCAAACATCACACCAACCCAACAAAAATTACCATTGATAAAAATTGTTTACACAAAAATGTGTCCAATCAACAATCTGATCCGTCTATTTATTAGGGCCTATCATGGATTGCTTATTACCCTAAAGAATCACTTTTCCAGACAATCGTAGCCATCCTATCAATAGCTTGGTAAGGGGAAGTAGTCTAAGATGGTTTGATTATGTGCAAAAAGAGATCAAGATTCAAGTTGATGGCTTTAAAATAATATTGGAAAGGCTCGAGAATACCTGGGTGAGTATAACTGAAAGTTTAGCCATTAATAGAGTAAAATAGTATTAATATAATTTATGTAGCTGATCCCATTTAATTGGAATAAGGCTTGAATTGAATGGTTATAATGGATTAATTGATATGAATTTAGAGATATGTTTCATCTACAATGTGACTTTTAGAGCATAAATAGTCACATGCAAGACTTGAAAGAAAGAAGATGAGTCATCAATGTTCAAAATATTGGTGAATTATATTAGGGGCCCTCTTTTAGCTGAGACCAACTAAATTCATCTAAGATACTGCCATATCTTTTAAATTATCTTAGTGCTGTTTAATCAGGTTAAAAACTCCTCTCATGTCCTTTAATAAGGCAAAGATTTAGGAAATTAAAAGGCTAATTGCGGCGTAGCTTTGGCCTATATATATAAGAGAGCTATAAAATATACGAGTAGTGGGCCAGTCATGGTCAACCCATCAACTTATCTTTTATGGCCCAAAATCCAATGAAAAGCCCTGTAGATTCGACGATGGCCCACATATCAAGTATATGGATTTAGTTGCCACATGCGGTGACACTATCATTGCCAGCCCTAGCTCACACCCACTTAAATGCTTTTTGGGTGCAGCCTATTAAATTAGAATAATTAACCAAACAATCACGTTGAAAAATAGGGCTCTACATTGAGCCGAGCCGAGTCAAGGTGGGCCAAGCTTGGCGTGACTCGTCTGCTCGAGCTCACCCTCGAGCTTACCATTGGAGCTTGCCTTGTTTACTATAACTTTCGAGGCGAGCTCGAGGCGAGCTAGTGGATCGAGTCGAGGTAAGCTTACCTTGAGTCGAGTCGAGCTTGCTCCCACCTCAATTTATTATATTTTTTACTACAAAATACAAATTAAAAGTCAACAACATTAAGTTCGAGAAGTCACACATATATTAGGGGAGAATAGTATTTCTACAGGTAGGACCCCACCATTAAAATGACCTAGCTCTGATCGGTTTTTTCTTTGGCCAAGTCACACATGCATTGAATGCAGACCACTAGTAATATTTTATGAACCATAATTAACACAGTACATGCATAGCTCACCACATGCATGGACTGCCCTAATTATTGTGTGGACCATCTTCATGATGAGGCCCAGCTGATTCATGGATCAGATGCACCACCTTCCTCGTAAATTGCAATCAATAGTTGCATATGGTGTTTGTCATAGCCCCTGTTTTGTAGATATGTATGGTGTGTGGTGTCACCGTAGCACCTGTGTTTGTGTAGCGTGTAAAACACACAACCACTGTGTGCTCACCATGTTTTGTACTGAAATTACTCAATCCATCAGATATGCTCAACAAGGAATGTTCTTACTTGAACAAAATAGTAGGATTAAGAAACCCCCCCAACAAATATCTATATGAAACGAGTCGAGCTCGAGCTCGAGCCGAGTCGAGCTTGAATCGAGTCGAGTTTCGAGTCGAGTGACCCAATGGTTGAACTTGACTTGATTTTTGACTAGAGCTCCTAAATGAAGCTTGGCTTGGCTTGTTCTACTGAGTCGAGTCGAGCCGAGGCAAGCTTTTTCGAGTCGAGTCAATCGAGTTTCTTGAGCTGACTCGGCTCATGACCAACCCTATCGAAAAATGATCTTAGTAGGCTCAAATAAGAATAATCAACCAGCCAGGTTGAAAAAGATCGATGTACGGAAAGTTTTCCATGCACATAGTTGTATTTGGACACCTCGGCATCCACATCACCTATTTGGACCGTCCATTAGGTCTGTTCCACTCTTTCTACTTATGTGCAAACATTAGTTGTTGGACCTATCTTCTAATTATAATCTTGTCCATTGATTTTTGCATTGCGCTGACCGGATGGTTTGGATTGTCCCATTAGCGAGATTGGAATAGAGTCACCTAGTGGACAGCCTGGGTAGGCCATGATGCCAATACCAATAAGTTCAAAATGCAACTATGTGGATGGTGATGTGGTGTTCCTCCCCAGGAGTGAGGAGAGAAGTGTAGTTCAGGATCATTAAGCGATCGACCAAACCTGATCAAATAACCCAAATTCTCCAAGATTGATCAGTTGCTCACTAAATAGTTTCAGACAACTGACGTTTGATGAACCGAAATTCAGTATCGAATGGCCGAAGATAGTTTTACGCATCCTTCCCCAACACATGGAAAGGTTCCCATGCACATAGCTCACAAGATCATTTCTCTTTGCTAGGTCCATGTGTCCTGTCCATCCACGTGTGATATTAGATCATTTGATCATCTAGTTCGAAATAACTGTTAAAAATCGATCTTTTTTCCTCCTCCTGTCCATACATTTGTTTTTTTTTTTTTTTTTCATGTTGTAACCCACTTAAATTGCAGAATAGCCTAATTATAGGCCAGATGATCTAACCCTTGATCATCAAAACAATATTAGTCCACACGATGTAAAGATCTGATTGCACACATGTGTTTCATATAGGCACGTGTGCCTGCATGGGGCAATATAATATTGAGTCGGGATCATTTGCTCGACTTAAACATGATTTTCCTGTTTGCCAACCACCTGATTGCTCCAGCTCAGCACTGACATTGTCAGCACTCCTGCATTTAATGCCGCCAGTGATGATGTATGCTAAGCTGGACTAATCACACATCAGCAAACAGAAAAATCCTGTTGAAGACGAGTAGACAGTCCCGATTCTATATTATTTCTTAGTGGCCAAGGCCTGATCGACATCCACTGAAAAGGTTGGACGAGCGACCTGGATTCCATGACGAGAAGTAGAGGCATGATTTTGGCACTCTTCTCTCTAGTGGCAGACATAGTGGAAGAGCTATTTGGCACCTTCGTTCACATCTTAACCTGTAGGTTGTCCATGTACGTGCTTTAAGTGGGGCCCATTTTTCACTAATCCCAATCATTGAAGTTATGCGATCCAAGTTGAAAAGGCCAAGTCCCCACAAATCTCTTGACAGAAAAATCTTAGCCCTTCAATCCTTGGTCTAACAAATAGTCGGTTAAGAAAAAAATATTGCCAATGATTCAAATCAACCTGAAAAAAGGCAAAACATTGACCATGGGTTCCACTCAAAATTCGAACGTGCTATGTACGTGGACGTAATTAAGGTTTTAATAAAGAGTACAGTTCTCCTTCCCACTTTCTCTAATATATAAGAATAAGAATACTATGGTAGTCCATAGGACCACCTAAAGAGCAATGCCATACTGACGTCTCCCCTGAAGCTTTTTTTTTTTTAATATTATTTATATATTTTTTTATACACACACCACACCAACACATACCACAATGAGTACTCGACCCCATGACTTCTGTGTTAAAGATTTTGTGAGTTTACCACTAATTAAGTCATAAGTAGAGACCCTTTTCTCTCAAGCTGGAGTATGAATATCGTACATACCTAGCTTGAATACAATTTTACTTAGACGGAGTAATGTAACACCTTTTGTAAAAATATTTACTCACTTGAGGTGACTAATAATGCCATGTGTTTATCTTAGTTTGAAAATATTGCTTACTTGCATGGGGCATTAATAAATAATTTCTTCTTTCCTAAAATAAAAAAAGAAAAGAAAATTAAGGGTTTCCCCCTCTCCCACTCTCAGAATTCTCATAAAAAAAGATCGGTTAACTCTCTTAAATGTGTTTCCTTTTCTATAGACAACACATCTTAAGAGTGTCCTAATCCTATTAAAATTAGGCATCATGAGGCATCATAGCTTTTCTATTTTTAGAGTCCCTTTATAAACATTCATATGATGTCCTCACAGCTCGAGCTTTTAGAGAATGTGGTGATTTTACATGGGATCAGAGTAAAAAGTCATGTGTTTGAATCTCATAAGTAGCAAATATGCCACCAGTAATGTATTCTCCCATGGGGGCTGTTTATGGTGTGAGTTGTAAGTGTCCCTCCACCCTTACCTAGTATGTTCCCATGCGGAGGTTCACCTCACATGTGCTAGGAGTGTTAAAGTCCATTGATATACATTAGTACATCATCCTTACAGCTCCCTGCACACAGTTTTCACGAGAACTCATGAACACTTTTTGAGGACTCATCACACGTTATGTGAGTTTAAAATTTGAGCCGTCTACATAATGAAGCACCCCAAAAAACCTCAAGGGCCCAACTTTCAACCTAGTCCAGAACTTTAGTGGGCCATGGAAAAATGAAACAATTTTCTCCTTTGATCTCTCTCTCTCTCTCTCTCTCTCTCTCTCTCAATAGTTTGGATCAAGTTGAAAGTTGGGCCCTCTCTCTCTCTGCTATGACCCACTAAAATTTTGGATCAAGTTGAGAGTCGGGCCCTAGGGTTTTTTGGGGTGCTGCATCACTATGGACGACTCAAATTTTGGGCTCACATCACATGTGATGAGTCCTCAAAAAGTACTCACGAGTTCTCGTGAGAACTTGTCTGCAAGTAAGCATTATATATAAAGAGAGTAGGAGTTTTCAATTAAGAAACTTCCCATGATGGGCTTTAACATTTTATACTTTTGGTTAGTTTAAACCAAAGATTCTAGGTGATTACTGTACACCGCTACACTAATGACCACCAACAAACTTGCTATACATGTCATTGGGCAATCTAAGAGAGAATACATTAACTCCTTGAAGTCATTAGCATCGAAGAGATGGGAGATGAGAATCATGGGAACATGACACATGCCTAAGATCTGGGCCACTTATCAAGTAAACACCACTATGAACATTCATGGGCGCAAGAAGCATAATACAGACATATAGTTGTATTTTCTTCAAAACTACCAATTGAAGTGCTAGGATTTTCCATCTTGATGAATTTGGTGCATATAATATCTCGAGTAGGCCCATCATTGTACTGGCTCTACTAGTAGATTTTTGTGTACTCAGACAAGCAATCGAAGCTCTTGCATAATCTTGAGCGCACAATAAGCTTGTACAAATTGACAATTCTAGTTGGGCCCATCATAGTGAATTCTGCTTTATAGAACTTGACAAATGCTATGATAGCCACTAGTTCCGGTCTTTAATCATTTGTTGTGGATGAGAAATACTAAGCAAGAAAAAGGTTTTCAATCGGAATGTTTCCTTGTGGCTATTGATGAAAAGTCATGATCATATAATCCTCAAAATCTTCGAGGCAACCACAATCAACTATGTATCTTATGGTCTAGAATGGACAAATCATCTTGTTAGACTTTGTAGTTGTTTGACCATATTGACACGTATACATATTCATTGGATTATATTGAGATTTTTCAATGTTTAAGTTTATATATATAGATGTAATCGTTTCGTAAAGATGTATGCATGTAGATATTCATATTTAGCATTCACGATGAGGTGTAACTAATATTAAAGCTTAGTTCGCTTCTCGCATAACATATAGACCATTGTGCAGTATGCATTGACAAGAGTGGCACATATTTATATATATAAATGTGAGATAATGAGATTTAAAAAAAAAATAGACATGCTTAGCTCTGTACCCACATATAATGTAGCACATGTATTAGAGTAGAGATGGATCATTGGTTGATCAATGGATCGTGCGTGATAACCACGTTAATGGCAGTCACTTGATCACTTACAATATATGAATTAAATCACATGTGTTGCAAGATTAATTACATGCAAGTGACGGATCGATTCCAATTAAGTCATTGTGCAAGTATGTTTGTCCTGTGATGATTCTTGTGTCTTTATTCCTTTACACTATTTGGTAAGGTCATGATATGGTGACACTAGCTACTTTAGTGTGCATTCTTAAGGCCAATGCATACTGATTCAGCCGAGTCAGAGGCACGTTAGTAAAGTGGCCAAATTAAGATTAGGTCAGCGAGTAAAACAAAATCAAGTCACAGAAGACATAATAAGAGAAGATTGTAAATGATTTTATAGTGGTGATGATGCACATAAGATTTATTTAAGATGCCGAATTGAATGGACAGTCAAATTTTATTGTGAACTGTTTTGAAAAAAATATTTATATAATTATTAATTATTTTAATATTTACAATAGGGTTTGAATGATCAAGTTATTAAGGTAAGACCCATTTCATATCAAAAGTGGATAAGTATGTGTTACCATATGAGTATTTGGATTTGTGTGCATGTGTAGATGGAATCAAACATGTCCATTGGGCCGAAGTGATTAAATCAACAATTTTTTAGGGCAATCAATTGGAGATTGGTTAAATCGTTTCTAGTTCATTTATAAATTTAGTGTGTTATCATTTTCATAGGGATGATTATAGTCTCAAAATTCGCATATTGGATCTACCTAATTAGAATGTATAAATTGTGTTGTCTAATTGAAATGGTAGTATGGTAATTTGGTACACCTTATACTACTATAATTTAAGAAATACTGAAGTTAGCATTTAATTGTAATTTTTCTAGTATATAACTCTATAAATCTAGGTATGTAACTTTGGTTTAAGGGACATCTCTTTTCACTTTAGCTCTAGCCTTAGAAAAAAAATCCCTCTTCTAAAAATCTCAATGCACCAAATTAAACAATTCTATAGCATGTATAGTATTTTCTTCCATTGTAATTGAAAATCTGCATCTCGGATACGCTTTCCTTCGTCTCTGTGTGTATTTTTATACAGCACAAAAGACAATTACGAAAATAATTTCATTCCTTGAAAAATTTGTAACTTAACATATTTTTTCAATGTTTCCACTTAGAAAAGGCTATTGTCCAATGTATTTTGATAACAACATGTTCGCATGTGTTGCAGTAAATCCCTCTCTCACATGAGGTTCAACCTTCAGCACTGGACCCAAATGTCAATGGGCCACAGTCCAAGACAACTCTAACCATCTGATGGTGATGGTTAGCCTGAAAACTGATAGTAACATCCACTAATCAGAAGTCTGACTTGAAGAGATGTTCGCTTAGTAATGAATCAAGAGTCTTAAGTGGTGGTCAAAATTTTCAAGAACATGGCCCACCCCAGCTAATCAAGAGAAATGATACGATCCTAGGACCTACATGCTTTGCACAATTGGCTTTCATTTCTGATAAGTAGGACCCACAGTTCGGTAATCAAGACCATTAATCTGCTGGGTCCCACCCTGAATTGTACATCCCAAAAGAACTCCTGAAGATTACGATGGTCTACATTCAAATAAAGAAAGTCCAAGATTAGCGGCCAGGATCTCTCGTCTGCTAGATTTTTTGCTCAAGCTTCATCCACAGTGGGACACACAAAGGACCAACGGACTGGATTGCGGAAGCATGGATGCCACTCATTAGACTGAAAGTCTGGGGTCGAGAATCCGACTAGTTGTGGGGCCCACCTCCACCGAATTGGTTGGATTTGGTAACGGATTCGTCTCTTTTATTCTGTTTCGTGACGTTGGTGCGTTCACCCCACGATATCTTCCCACGCAAGCTGGTCATTGTGCCACGTGTAGAGTCGAGGTGATGCCACGTGTACTTCAATGGACAGCTCTTGTTGGATTGGTGACTCGATTACCTAACAACAACCCCTGACTTCCTGTGTTTTTTTTTCTCCCTTTATTTATTTGGTTGGTAATACAACTTTTGGAGTCTTTGACGTTGCACCAACTAAAAAAAAGCTAACCCCACACGCGTGCATAAGGTTTGGCACACGAGAATTAGATCTTGACCGTCCATCAGTTGGCTTAAGTTATTTTTTATTTTCTGGAATAAAAATAAGGCTGGCAAGAACAACAAGTGGGTCACATCTTTAAAAGGTAAATGGGCGGATGAAAATCACTTTGGGAAGTTTTTCTAAGCCGTTGGACTATTTCTATAAATATGGAGTAGGCCTGGTTCGTGAGAAACGTGATATAGATGGTGGGACCCACATGATGGACGGCTTGGATCTCATGCTGGGGCAGGTATGGTTGGGTGCACTTGGACTTTCCTATCTACGCGTGCGGGCTTTCCAAAGCCCCACACATTGTTATTTTCTTACCAAATCACCCTCTTTGGTGAAATTACTAAACTACCCTTGTACTTCGTTGGTTGTACTACGTCTGGTACCAGCACTGAGATACCCTTTCTTGTAAGCTAACTAATCTTTTTTTTTTTTTTTAATAAAAGTTCTACATTTCTCTCTCATCTAGCCTATGCATTATCCAATCTAATCCGTACACGTGGCCGTGCATACTACGACCTTGGACCGTCCA
Source organism: Liriodendron chinense (assembly GCA_003013855.2). Classification (NCBI taxonomy): domain Eukaryota; kingdom Viridiplantae; phylum Streptophyta; class Magnoliopsida; order Magnoliales; family Magnoliaceae; genus Liriodendron; species Liriodendron chinense. Next base: position 1,847,882 of record ML058498.1, on the reverse strand, counting down.
TCCAGCATCCCTTGCATTAGTTGACGTGTTCTATTAAAATTGCGCCATTGAATGATTCTAACAGGGAGATTAGTTGATTGCAAATGAACGGTTGTTGGAAAAGGTCCGCATGCTATGGACAACGGTCCACCGGTCAGGATGCAATTAGGATCATCAGTAGTTGGTTTTACGGACAATATTAATCGGGAGTGGATTAGGTGAGACCCCTGGCCGGATCCACCGAGGTGGGTGGGACCCCTGATTGTGGGGTCCACTGTGATGTCTGTGACTACATCCACGCCGTCCATCCGTAAGGAAAGCTCATTTTCGGGCATGGTCCAAAAAATTGAAGCAGTTCCAAATCCGTACAGGAAACAGTGGTGATTGACCATTGAAAATTTCTTGTTGGCCACAAAAGTTTTGGATCAAGATGATATTTGTATGGCCTCTTTATCTAGGTGTTTGTGGCTTCATTGACAGGTTGTATGGCTAATAGACATTTCAGTGGAATCATGAAGTTTGTAATAGTGAGAAATCAATCATGATTGTTTCTTGTGGTCCACCTAAGATTTGAGTCGGATTCATTTTTGGTATCATGCACTAAAATGAGGTTTCAAAATGGTTGGACAATGGATTTAAGGCACATACATCATTATGAGCCCAACAGTCAGGGGTCCCACCCACTTGTGGATCAGGTCAGCGGACACATATATATCTCTATGCTTGGGGCTGTGTGGGGCCCATAGAGACCTACGTGACAGATAATAAGACAGGATTCTAAAAATAGGCAGATCTAAAACTCAAGCAAGCAATACCACACAAAATAATGAGGATTGAATACCTAAATGGGTGATAAAGTTTTATATCAGGATGATATTTGCTCCTACCGTCTGTCTAAGTGGTAATAATTCAATGAACAGTTTGGATGGTATAAAAACATAATGGTCAAATAGGGGAAGGTTTCATCAGTGATTTTCACAGTAAGGGTATGATTGTCTATACACCATTTGCATGTGCAAGTGCTTTGCACTGCAAAATATTTTATCATGCATACATTTTCACAGTAATGTTGTTTGATATCTTGTCATTATTCAAGGGGTAAGTACCAAACACCCCTTCGCTATTCTTACAGGACCAGCAACTCCTCTCTCTCTCTTTGCTTCCAGCTATAAATCACCTTGTCTACCCTTGTACTTTGAAAAATAGATGCTGCAATTAATTTTGTTTGTCTAACTCACAATGGACTTTTTTGTTTGGATATGCATTTCAAAACCGAAACCAGTTACATAATTAGTGCGGCATAGTGTGACAATTCACCTACAAGAATGGCATCATGTCCATCAGGTGCGCCACCCCAAGTTTTGTCTGGATGCGAACATCACAGTGATATAAAACTCAGGTGGGATTCACCGTAGGAAACATTATAAAATATTGGTACATGGGCTTAAGAGGGATTATGTGGGATAGAACTGCATTTGGTTCCATGCAAATTCTATGGGAATGAGATTAAGTGGAAGAGTACATGGGAAGGAATGGACGACATGGGAAGGAACGGACGTTTAAAGACATGGGAAGGAATGGGATTAAGTGGAATGGATTTGCATTTGTGCATTTGGTCAAAGAAGCGAATTGCATATTGAGTGTCTTAGTAAACTCTATAGGGTCCACCATGATTTATATATTTTATCCTCTCCATCCATTCATCCATTTTAATAAATAATTTTAGGGCTTGAGCCAAACAATGAAGCATATCCAAAGCTCAAGTGAACCACACCACAGGAAATAGTCTGAATTGAATGTCTACAGTTGAAAAATTCTTGGGGGCTATAGAACTTTTGGATCAAGTTGAATTTTTTTTTTTTTTTTTTTTTTTTTGGGGGGGGGGGGGGGGGGGGGGGGGGGTAGGGGGCCCTAGCAAGGTTTTGAGGGTCAAAATCATTATTTTCACTGTTTTCCTAGGTATGGTCCACTTGAGCTTTGGATATGCTTTAATTTTTTGCTCAACACCTAAAATGAGCTGGAAAAACAGATGGACCGCATGGATAAACCACATGCATTCATGGTGAGCCCAACTAATTTTACTTAGCACAATAAAGCGAATGAGTAAGTCAGTACGAATCCGATTTCAATTTTGAGATCCACCACATCTGCGGGCCCCACATTGATGCATGTGTTTTATCCATGCTGTCCATCCATATGCATACTTTACAAGTGACATTTGAGTTGTACACGTGTGCAAGTGACCGACATCATTTATGGTCTGGTCCGTTGAACACAAATCTATGGTCCACCAAACATGTGTTTGTTTAATAGGGTGTCTTTGCCTGAGGAATGATTCGATCCAATACATGGTAGCCAAAATACCATGGTATTAAGTCCCATTAATGCAATTGCCATTCAAGGCAATTCAATAATGCCAAAAGCATGAATTTAGCAGAGTACTTACCTCTTGATGGGAAGAGGGTGCGAATGAACTGGATGACATATGTAAACCATGCAATGACCCGTACACAACTAATGGCGGGCTAAACTCTGTGGGGGCCACCGTGATTTACGTATTTTATCCACTCTGTCCATCCTATCTTAATGGGAAATTTTAGTTATGGTGCCAAAAAATGAAGTATATCAAAATCTAAAGTGTACCATACCACAGGATGAACTGAATGTCTACCATTGAAAAATTCTCTGAGGACACAAAAGTTTTGGATCAAGCTGATATTTGTGTTTTCCCTTCATCCATATCCATGTGATCTTATGAACAGGTTGGATGACAAATAAACATCACTGTGGGGCCTGGGAAGGTTTCAACAGTGGAAATCATTATTCCCACTGTTTCCCATGGCATGGTCCACTTGAGATTTGGATACGCTTAAATTTTGGGCTCAACCCCTAAAATGAGATGGAAAAACATATGACGGAATAGATAAAGCACATACATTCTAGGTGAGCCCAACAGAGTTTACTCTGCCCAACCTATGGTGTGGATCAATCCAACTTTTGGTTTCCAAGGTGAGGATGAGGCAGAGAACCTGATGGACGGCGTGGATCTTATGCAAGTTCTTTCTCACCTGGTGCTAGGTTGATTGTAAGCACGCCCCCTGTGATCACATGTGGCCCTCCATCACCTGGTTTGCAATTGATCTGGGCCCATTCACTGGCTGAAACTATCACGTTCTAAGTGAGCCACACATCAAGGTGAATCCTAATTGATTTTGGATCGATGAACTTTTTTTAACCATCACAAGGTGCGGCCCACCTGAGCTTGTCTTTGCTTCATCCTGACATGTCAACACCAAGGAAATAATAAGAATTGAATGCCTACTGTTGAAAACTTCTTACGGGTCATCACAGAAGGCTTTATCAATATTTGTGTTTTCTCTTCGTCTAGGTCTTTGTGAACTTATGAACAGGTTAGATGTAAAATAACCTCACGTTTAAACAGTAAGAAGGTTTCAATAGTAGTTTGCTCAGTAGGGTGGTGTGGTACAATTGAGCTTTGGATGTGACTCATGTTTTTGGCTTAGTGCTATAGAACGATCAGAAAATTTTGATAGACGGTGTGGATCTAACACATAAATCATGGTGGGACCTGAGTTCACCCTTTCATATATCGTTTAATGCATGCCATTCACCTTTTCCTGTGACTCAATGGGGCTGGTTGATGTTATTTAATAAATACCGGGGGCTGGATGGAAAGAAACTAACAATAGGGACCGATTGGTCTGAAAAGCACAGGTGAAGGGACTATTCGGTCTTTATCCCATTATTTAACGGTTGTGTGTATTCGTCCAGTGGAAATCATCTTTTCACGTTTGTTTATAGCTATAGATAAGTGTGGACATTATTTTAACCTAATCTTTACTTGGCAACGTAGGGACCACTTTTTATGTATCATGTGGACCCCACCACTAACATTAAGGCATATGGGTCCACCATGTGGATGTGGGCCCCACTCAAAAAGTCACTTTTGGTGGATGATTATATTCTGCGACAATGGAAATTAATGGTTCACATTAATTGATCATATACTGGAAACAATCCATTCATTGATCTAGATCATCCATCATGCAGATCCCACGCTTGATTGCCAATCGCTTTCAAAATCACTTTCATTATATTATCTTAACCGTTCATTCAAGTCTTATGAAAACGAATGGTCCATATTAATACTAGTAACAGTGGGTTCTATCTGTGATCTTTTGAATATTGCTCATCTCTCTTAAAAGATTACTTCAATTGGATGATCCTAGCTGTCCATTCAATGTTATATGTAAATGATCTTCGGTCTCTCAAGAAATCAATTTCCCCTTATGATCTTAACTGTCCATTTAATGCCAATGAAAATGAATGGTGCACATTAACGCACTACAAAGTGTCATGGTTGATTTAGACCATCTGTCGTGTGGCTTCTCCCTTGCCTGCCCACAATAATAATAATAAAGACGGTTGGATGATCCTGAACGTCCTGAAAATGGACGGTCCATATTGATCGTACTACAAAGTCCAAACATTCATCTAGACCCTAGAACATACATCATGTGGGTCCCACGTTGATTTACTGCCGGTGCCGCTAAGGTTTAGTGATCCAAACCATTGATTAACCTTGAGAAGTGTAGCAACGGTTCAGATTGTGCATGAGGCATGTACACATCCCAAATCATGCTGTCCAAGTCTGTTTTAATGCACCTGCGATGGGGCCTAGCCCTCAGATTGGACGATCTTAACCTCTAAAATATGGTCATATATTTCTCTAATTTAGACCATATGACCATCCATTTAACCTTAGTTTTAGCGGTCACGAATCAAACGGTGAGGAACATCATTTAAGTGTACCTTTGGGTTAGGTCCCCATCTATAATAGGACCAGTAATTTGGACGGTCTGGATTGAGCTGCATGTATGCCGGCACTGACGCAATGCCCGCGTGCGTGACCATGCACGTGCACCCTCTCCAAACACACCTGAATTGGTGGCACTCGATCTGTGCGAGTCTACATCTGATCCGTGCATAAGGTGGGTCCTAAATCGAGGATGACCTGGTGTAAAAATCAGGTCCGTAAACTCGTCAGTTGGACCTATGCATTAAATGCCATCCATAGCAATTTCTGAACCGTCCATTTTTTTTCTACATTTGTGGCCTACCTGAGTAGCAGAGCTGCCTAGATTTTTCGCCAGGTCATTTGAACGGTGGGATCTATCTTATGCGCAGGCCAGATGCCCCAAACACCTGATAGATTGACACGTGTGACGCATGGAAAGGAGCGTGCGGGGCCAGCAAACCACGTACGGCAGTTACGAGAAAAGACATGCTTTGATGATCTGCACAAGGTACTGAAGAGATGGATGGCAACACATGTGCCAGCGTGGCACACGTGTGAGAGATCTTTGCCCTACCTCTTCAAAATTGACAAGTGGCCCACATTTAACGGTGGGACCACCTGATGAACGGTCAATCTTACGCCCACAAGCTACATTGGCACGTGTGGGAAATAGGATTCTCCAGCTCATCGTTGCAACGGACGGTCAATGTTGGAGGATGCCGTGTCTGCCGATTAGCTGATTATTCAATCAGCTGTCAGCAGCGGGCGCGACTTGGGTGAGACCCCGGAACCAGCGATGTGGGTGGGACCCTGAACATAGGGCACACCTCTATGTATTAATTGTATATCCATACCGTTCATCTTCTTTTAAGGATTATTTTATGTCAAGAAACCAAAAATAAAGCAGATAAAGAATTTTTGTGGACCACACCATTAGAAACACTGGTTAATGGCCATTAAAAACCTTTTGTGGGCCACAAAAGTTTTCTATCGACCGGATATTTGTTTTTTCCTTTCATCCCTGTCTACGTGACCTTATCAACAGATTGGATGGTCAGTAAACATTACGGTGGACTCCAGGAAGTTTTTAATGGTAGGCGTTCAATTCGCACTGCTTCCAGTGGTGTGGTCTACTTAAAATTTTCATGCACTTAAAATTTCGGACTGAGTCCTAAAATAATCTGAAGAAACAGATGGACGGCATGGATATGCAACAAATATATCCAGGTCGGCCCTAGGTTCGGGGTCCCACCCACATCGCTGGTTCCGGGGTCTCACCCAAGTCGCGCCCGTCGGCAGCAGGAATTATCTGGTACTCGACCCCCAAATACACGGAATTCCTTGGACGCCATTTGTTACCGGGAGCCTATGCTGTGTGGGGCCCATCTTGATGTGTGTGTCACATCCACTCCGTCAATCATTTGTACCAGATAATGTTAGGATGTGATTCTTAAAATCAAGCTGATCCAAAACTCAAGTGCGCCACACTGTAGGGAACAATGAAGATGGGACAATCAACGTTAAAAACCTTCCTGAGGCATACCACGATGTTTACATGCAATCCAAGCCGTTCATAAGCTGAGGTCCACCAGGATGAAGGGAAAAACCAAATATCAGCATGACCCAAAATTTCCCGAGGTCCTCATCCCCACTTTTCCATGAGGTGCGGCCCACGTGAGTTTTGGACAGCTTTTTTTTTTTTTTTTTTGACTCATGTTCTAACATTAGCTGGCTCAAATGATCGACGGACTGAAGTCACCCACATAACGGTGGGCCCACACGAAGAAGTCACACACATCACGGTGGGCGCACACGGGTAGTTTGTAGGAAATTCCCGGTTTTCAGTCTCTGCATTTGGGCCATGCTCCACCTACAAACGGTCAGTGGGGCCTGACCATGGATGGACCGTTCCTTAAAACTATCCCAGATTAGAATATCTAGCCACTGGATCATTGAACGATGGGTCCCACTTCCACGATTAGTCATACATGATGCACCCACCCACGTTGGATGGCAAATAAACATTACAGTGAGCCTAGGAAGTTTTTAATGGTAGGGTCTTCAATCACCTACTGTTTCTTAAAGTGTGGTCCACCTAAATTTGGTCTGCTTCATTTTTGAGCTTATGGCCTAAAATGAGCTGAGAAAATGGATGGATGGCGTCGATATACAATACATCCATCAAGGTAGGCCCCACAGTCAGGGACGTACCGTGTTGAGTGAGGCCGGGGAAGCACCTAATCCGCTCCCGCAAACATGCGGTCAGGAGGAGAATAAAGCAATGGTCCACGTCACTCTGAAAGGGAAACAAGAACATTGACTAAGATTTTCCAAATTGGGAAATCTTGGCCGTAGGATCCACCCATGCCAGTAAGAACAACGGTCTAGATAAGATAATCGTACACCCCCACTTGCACAAATTGATAATCTGGAGTACACTATGCATATTCTCATGACTAAGAGCACGAATACTAGGATTCGTATTCCTGCATATGTGGACAGTCCACGCTGGTTTTGAACTTTACAACGGGCGCCCATGGATTATTATTCCATGCCAGATTTGTTGTAACCAATATTTTGACCTTTTCTCCGTTAAATGTGGGCCATTATTGTATTTACTTCTTAACCATCCATCTAGAAGTCACAACATGAAACTTTGAGGTTACTGCATGGAAGAGATTTTCTATGCTTTGTCCATCCATGGTGGGGCCAAACAGACCACTGGTCTAGATTACCAAACTATGATGCCCGCGTATTAGAATTGCAAGCTCCCATGCAAGTTTCATTGCACTCTAATGAACGATGCCTGTTGCCTCTTCCAGAGATTCAGCGTGTGGACGGCCCAACACTTTTATTGTGAAGTGAATGCAGCTGCAGGGGCAAGATGGGTGGGCCCGGGATCACGGTATATAGATGATTTTAAGACCTTCAAACAAGGTTAAAGATGAATGGCCTATGTTCAACAGTACGTCTAACTGCTTCAGAAGCGGAGAGGATTTGATCACCCTCCTAATTTTATACTTAATAAGTAACTTTATATGATCAACTGTTTAAATCATCCATGGACAGCCTTAATGGTCAACAAGTATCATGAAGTGGATTACCCAATACTCCAGTTGTTGATCTAATTCAGCCCATCAGGGCTACTTGTGTGATCGAGGGCTTAGATTGGAAGTACGTGTGCGTGTAAGATTGTGCGAATGTGCTAAAGCACTTTGTTCGAATCAATGATATTGACTGAATCGGTCGGTACTCTTGTACCAAGATGGGCAAATTGTAGATTGGATCTGGACCTAGGTGTTGATTGCCATTGTGGTGTGTTGATTGCCGTGTCTCTGCATTAGTTTGCATTTGTAGCCACATTGTTCGGCCGACTGGCCGTGGCGCACCAGCCAGCCGGACCTTAAAAGTCCCTTCTCTCCTCTGTACACTGAGGATGAAAACTCCAACAAATCTTCCTCTTTCCGACTCAGGAGGAGTTCACTGTCTTCAAGCCAGCCTGGCTTCTAGAAGCCTCAAATTTGCCCTTGAGCAAAGCCTTGATCATCATGTCTGACCCATTATCGTCCATGTGGACATTCTCAAGCTATAACACCTTCTGTTCCAAAGTATCCTTGATTCATTGATACCGAATCTCTATGTGCTTCGACTTGGAATGCTGACTTGGGTTTTTACTCAAGTGTATAGCACTCTGATTATCACAATAGACCACGTGCTGCTCTTACTTCAGGCTAAGTTCTTATAGGAACCTCTTCATCCAAAGCATCTCATTGCATGCTTCTGTGACTGCAATGTACTCAGCCTCTGTTGTCGACAATGCTACGATCTTTTGTAACTTGCTCTGCCAAGAGATCACTCTTCCTGCAAACGTGAACATGAACCCTGATGTGGACTTCCTGGAATCTATGCCACCTGTCATATCTACATCTGTGTAACCTTCTAACATGGGTTTTCCGTCACCATATCATAGGCTAAACCTGGATGAGCCCCTCAGATACCGTAGTATCCACTTCACTGCTGCCCAATGTTCTTTGCTAGACTGGCAAAATACCGGCTGACCACACCAACCGCATATAGTATGTCTGGGCGCGTACACACTATAGCATACATCGAACTTCCTACCGCTGAGGCGTAGAGTATCTTCTGCATCTTATCCACCTCTGCCTTTGTCTTGGGACACTGCTTGTTGCTCAATTTGAAGTGACCATCTAGTGGAGTACTGACCGGCTTCGCTACATTCATATTAAACCGCTCTAGGACTTTCACAATATACCGCTCTTGTGACAACCAAAGCCTTCTGCTGCTTCTGTCACGGGTTATCTCCATTCCTAAGATCTGTATGGCTGGGCCCAAGTCTTTCATCGCAAACGACTTGCCCAAATCCTGTTTCGGTTTGTCAATCTTCTTGATGTCTTTTCCCATGATGAGCATGTCATCAACGTACAATAGCAGAACTAAGAAATCACCATCTGAAAACCTGTGAGTGAACACACAGTGGTCCGACTCCGTTCTATCATACCCATGTTTCAACATGAACGAGTTGAACTTCTTGTACCATTGTCTAGAAGCTTCTTTCAGCCCATACAAGCTCTTCCTAAGCCTACACACCATGTGCTCCTTGTCCTTGACTTCGAACCCCTCTGGTTGACGCATATAGATCTCTTCTTCCAGGTCACCATGGAGGAAAGCAGTTTTAACATCTAACTGCTCTATCTCCTGATCCATGCTAGCAACCAACCCAAGAAACATTCGTATGGATGTCATATTTACCACTGGTGAGAGTATCTCATCGAAGTCTATACATTTTCTCTAACCAAAACCTATCACCACAAGTCTGCCCTTGAACCCTGTCTGTGAATTCTTCTTCTCAATCTTCTTTCTGAACACCCACTTGTTGCTCAGAGCTTTCTTGCCCTTAGGCAATTTCACCACATCATAGGTATGGTTCTTATGCAAGGATTACATCTCCTCTTGGATAGCCTTCAACCATTTCCCCTTATGCTCGTCGGCTAGGGCCTCAGAATAATCTTCTGGCTCTCCCCCATCAGTAAGCATAATGTACCCATGCGATGAGTACTTCTTGGATGGGTGTCTTTCCATACATGTCCTCCTCACCTGTGGCTCAACAGGTGGATTAAGCGGCGGCTGCTTCCCCTGTTCATCTTCTATAGGAACTCCCTCATCCTCTGCACCTTGCTGTACTCTTCCGACATTAGGCACCACGGGAGGAGTAATCCGATCCATGTCATCTAGCTCACTTGAACTAGGCTGGGTCTTCTCTGGCTTACAAATATCTTCTATACATTGATCTTCAAAGAAAATCACATCTCTGCTCCTGACAAGCTTCTTCTCGGTCGGATCTCATAATTTATAACTAAACTTTTCATCACCGCACCCCAAGAACACACACTGCCTGATCTTCGTATCGAGCTTAGACCTCTCGTCCTTTGGTACGTGAACGAATGCCCTGCATCCAATCACAATGAGATGACTGTACGACGGATCTCATCCAGTCCACACCTTAGGTACTTCTCCATTCAACGGGGCTAAAGGAGACCTATTTATCAAATACACTGCCGTGTGCATCGCTTCTCCCAAGAACATCTTGGGTAATTTTGCATGAGATAACATGCATCTGATTCTCTCTACAATGGTGCAATTCATTCGCTCAGCCACACCATTATGCTGGGGGGTCTTACGAATCGTTTGTTTATGCCGTATACCCAGGGACTTACAATACCCATAGAAGTCACCAATGTATTCACCTCCATTGTCAGTACGAATGCATTTCAATGATCTACCTGTCTCTCTCGAGACCATAACATGAAACATTTTAGACACACTAAAGACCTCGTCCTTAGATTTCAAAGCATAAACCCAAATACTCGTAGATGCATCATTTATAAAAGTGAAAAAATACAATGCCCCACCCAAGGTTTTTGTCCTTATAGGACCACAAACATCAGAATAAACCAAATCTAATGCATGCATTTCATTAACATGAGAAACAGATTTAATAAATGAAACTCTATGCTGTTTCCTTATTAAACAGTCAATACAGGTTTTTAGAGGTATACCTGTCACGTCTGGAAGGAGCCGCTTCTTCGCTAGTAGCTGAAGCCCTTTTTCACTCATGTGGCCCAGACGTCTGTGCCACATGTCAGTAGATGAATCTTTCGCCGCGTTCTACCCACCCTTGCACACACTGACACTTACCTTGTAAAGGGTGCAACACTTCTTCCCTCTGGCTATGATCAACGAACCCTTGATGAGCTTCCAACGCCCACCAACAAATCAGCTTTCATAGCCATCATCATCCAACTTTTCCGTTGACATCAAGTTGAGGCAAAGGTCTGGAATGTGCCTCACATCCCTGAGAACCAATGTACAACCCACATCGGTCTTCACACAAATATCACTGACCCCTACGATCTTCGGTACACCAGAATTTTTCATATTCACTGTCCCATAATCACTTGACTTGTATCTTGTGAAGAAATCTCTGCGTAGAGTCACATGAAACGAGGCTCCCGAGTCTATCACTCAGTCGGTGTCCTGACTCATAGCCATGAGACAAATATCGTGATCTGCAAAAAAAATAACCACAACGTCGCCATCTGAAGCGACCGCAGTGGAGTCCGATTCATCTTCATTCTCATTTCCTTTTCCTTTTTTGTCATTCTTCTTCTTATGACATTCATGCTTGTAGTGGCCCTTCTTGCCACAGTTCCAGCATTCAACATCATTCCTAACACTTGACTTGCCTCTTGATTTATCTCGGGCCTTCCCGTCCTTTCTGTTCTTTCCTCTCCCCCGATCTTGTGTCACAAGGGCTTTTTGTTGAGTAGACCCCTGAGACTTCCTCCTTGTCTCCTCATTGAAGAGACAACTAGTCACATGTTCCATGGACACCTTTCTGTCTGGCACGGAGTTACTCAAAGACACCACCAATGTCTCCCAACTGTCAAGCAATGAGCTAAGCAATAGCAAAGCCCGTAGTTCATCGTCTAAGACCATCTTCATAGCGGAGAGTTGGTTCAATATGTTGCTGACCACATTCATGTGCTCGGCCACAGAATCACCATCTTTGAACTTGGGATTCACAAGTCGTCTTATCAGAAAATTTTTATTGCCGGCTGTCTTCCTCTCATACAACCCTTGCAATTTCAGCCATAGGCTAGCGGCTGAGGTCTCCCTAGACACATGGTGGAATACGAAATCGTCCAACCATTGTCTAATAAACCCCCTCCGCCTTCCGGTCCAACTTCTTCCAATCATCATCTGACATATCCTTTGTCTTTACTAATATGCCTAGAATTGGAGCATATAGGTCATTGCAATAAAGCAAGTCCTCCATCTTAGCCTTCCATATGGTCCAGTTAGAACCATTGAGACTGATCATCCTTGATGAGCCACCTTCCATAATTCAGAACTGATCCCACTTCCTGTTCAATCAACCCGAACGCTCTGATACCACTTGATGGGGTGTGGACCCTCGCCGATTTTTCCGCGCTCCCACACGACGTTCTTCTCCCTTCCCCTTTCCTTTCGGAAAAGAAGGAGATGAGGATGCGTGAGTGCGAAATCGCCGTTTGTGCCACTGGCTTGCCTCGTTCTCGAGGGCTTTGTTTGATTGTCGTATTGAGCTGGATGTGTTTAAGTGAATTTATATAAGACCAGAGTCGCCACTAGCCAATTACTTCGAATCTACAGTCGGCTAGACCCTGTAGAAACGCTAGAGAAGGGAATCCGAAGATTCCTTCATCTAAAATGACTCCTGTTGATCTGCGGTCAGAGATTCAAGGTAAGGGATCACGGTTACAGGGTGGGAAGATGTTAAGCACCCCACACACTGCCCGTACTGAAGTACGGTCTCTACTTCACAGAATCGATCGGATACTTGAAAGTCTAGTTTAATCCTCGTATATTCTCATGAATGACATGATGCATGAATGCGGGTCTGAACAGTAAGAGTTTCTGATGGGCAGGTTCCAACAACGGGCAAGCCCAGAGCGTACGCTCGAACTGACAGGTGCTTAATGTAAGACGTATGCAGTGTGCTTGAATGATCAAGGTGCTTTATGGTGAAGCATGAATGCAGGTCTGAACAGTAAGAGTTTCTGATGGGCAGGTTCCAACAACGGGCAAGCCCAGAGCATACGCTCGAACTGACAGGTGCTTAATATAAAGACATATGCAGGTGTACTTAACGAATCAAGGTGCTTGTAGTGAAGCAAGGGGGTTGGAAGAAAAGTAAATGTTGCACTTATGCTAGATGCAAATGAGATGATGCTGGAATAGAGTAGCTGGATGGACGGAGGTGTCGCAAGGGTTGGCTTCGAGTGGCTGGATCAGGACTTGAATGGCTTGGGAGGCTTGGACCAGTGGTCAGGCAAAGCTGGACCAGGGTTAGGCTCTCCTCACTCGGGCTCTCCTTGGTGGAAAAATGGGCTAAGGGGTGAAGGAAGACTCGGACCGCACCCGGACTGGCTGGACTTGAAGGGCTTGTTGAAATGAGAAGGGGAGGGGGTATTTATAGCAGTGAGGAGTGGCAGTTTGCGTAATTTTGTCCGGGCGGCCTGCTATGGGCCGCCCGTACGGCCGCTCCTCGGTTTCCAGCGAGTACGGTCGCTCCCTCAGGGCTGCTGTTGGACTCGCTGGTCGACTCAGTGAGTTGACTCAGCGGGTCGACTCGGTGGTTTGACTCGACGGGTTGACTCGGTGTTTTGACTCGACGGGTTGACTCGACGGGTTGACTCAGCGGGTTAACTCAGCGGGTTGACTCAGTGAGTTTGACTTTTTAGGATTTTTTTTGACTGGCCTTTTTTCTGGGGGGTTTTTCAGGGTGGTGTTTAGGACTGGGTTGACTGGGTTCAGGCTTGAACTGGGCTATAGAATGGGGCTTACAAGGGTGAGTTTGGCTGAGTTTGGACTTGGGATTTGGGGGTATGGTCCTCCATTCATCCAGCTATCTCTACCAACAGTGTAGTCGAAGGTGGGGTGTCTACAGATGCCCCTCTTTGGCAAAGGTTGCGTGCAACCGAATGCCAAAGCGAGTGGACACCCCACTTCTGACCCGGTCATTCATAGATCATGTTCTGAAATCTTTGCTTGCTTTTGCATCTGTGTCAGTTGATCGTTTGGAACTCGATCACTCGCACATACCGCGGGAGTTTGGAGAAAACGTTGCGATTGTCCCTGCAGTTTGCTGCAACCTGGGTACCCAATCGCAACCCTTCCATTCCCGATCGGTACTAACATCGGAAAGGTACAGCAGAGCCTCTGCGTCGACAGTCTTACGAGGATGCTGACCCTGAGACTGATTGTATGATGTTTGATGTTTTCCCAGATCACTCAAGGAGTACTTGTTTCGCTTGACTGTCAAAGTGGTTAGACGCCCTGCGTCCGATAGTCTTACGGGATTCTACTACGCCGACTTGGACTCAGTCAAGGAACTTCAGGCATCCACGCCTAGGTATGTGCGGGTGGGCTCTTTCCACCCGATCTGCTGGTTTCGATGCTTAGTTTGCAATTCATTCTTTCCTTGATTGTGGTCTGGAATCTTTGTTGTCCTTTGTATCTGAGTCAGTTGATTGTCTGGAAATTGATAACTCGCACATACCGCGAGAGTTTGGAGAAAACGTTGCGATTGTCCCTGCAGTTTGCTGCAACCTGGGTACCCAATCGCAACCCTTCCATTCCTGATCGGTACTAACATCGGAAAGGTACAGCAGAGCCTCTGCGTCCGTAGTCTTACGAGGTTGCTGACCCTGAGACTGTTTGTGTGATGTTTGATGTTTTCCCAGATCACTCCAGGAGTACTTGTTTCACTTGACTGTCAAAGTGGTTAGACGCCCTGCGTCAGATAGTCTTACAGGATTCTACTACTCCGACTTGGACTCAGTCAAGGTACTTCAGGCATCCACGCCTAGGTATGTGCGGGTGAACTCTTTCCACCCAATCTGCTGATTTTGATACTTGGGTTACAATTCATCGTTTCCACCTGTTCAAATGGTTTCTGTGACCGAGCCTTTTGGCTTTCATCTTTTTGTATCTTGGCATGTGGCACGACCGCACTGACACTGGAGTTCAGTTCGATCGTACTTTGAGTGCATTGGATCCGATGGTCTCCGGGGAAACCGCGAGACATCGGATCTTATTTAATTTTTGCGTCGGCTCCTACCCAGAGATATGGAAGATCTCCTGATGTGTTGGAGGCAGAACGCTCTACTGAGAAAATATTTTTGGATTTTGAAAAGATACCCACTCTGGGGAGTGATACTCCGTGGGGTTTTTATTTGTAAATATAAATATTTTTTTATCTTTTTGAAATGAAAATCTGGTTTGCATGTGCCTCCACTAGGGATGCCTGTGGGGTCTTTAGCTAACCTTCTTTTATTTTGAAAGCAGGTAAACATGATGATTGGTGCGATGGATGCTGATGCATGGAGATGCATGATGAATGCATGGTTTGGCTCATTCTCTTTTCGTTTGATGATTTTGCTTTTGCTGGAGATGCAGAGAATTTTGAGCTTATTGCTTGCAGGGTTGTACTCCCTTGGGGATTTTTCTTTTTTACACGGGTGTTTGGCCAGCAGGTTGGTCAAGATCCCGACCCGTGGTCGATCAGGTCCATCGTCCCAAGATGCTGTTTCTTTGCGAATGAGAATGTACGAGGATGTTATCCGACTTCAAGAGGTTCTTCTGGGCATACATGTGATTGAGATGGTGTTTGGTCGCCCGTTTTGGTCAAGATTCCAATTTGCGGACGATTGGATCCGTCATCCCAAATTGTGAAGTGAGTGGAGTTCAAGACTCCTGAAGTGTAGTGCTGGGGCTAATTTTTGTGATTTTTGTAAATATGTGGTCCGAATCTTTACCTGAGAGGGTAGAGATTGGTTTATTGAAAACATAGTAAATATTTTTGTATTTTTGAGGATATTTTCTTTGAAAGCAAGAGAAATATTTTTGTGATTTTTGACAATATTTTGATTGAAAGCAAGGGAAATATTTTTGTGGTTTTTGAAAATATTTTGATTTGAAAGCGATGGAAATATTTTTTTTGTGATTTTTGACAATATTCTGATTGAAAGCAAGGGAAATATTTTTGTGATTTTTGCAGATATTTGATTTGAAAGCGATGGAAATATTTTTTGTGATTTTTGACAATATTCTGATTGAAAGCAAGGGAAATATTTTTGTGATTTTTGAAGAGGTGATTTTGCAATGTTTTTGTATTTTGTGATTTTTCTGAAATGCAGGGAAAAGATGTGGAATTTCCATCCACTTCCAGCTTCTACTGCTCGTAAGGCACCCGATCCATTTTACGTCAGCGAGCAAGACGGGTCTCACACAGTTAAGTGCCGTAGTTTTACATCTTCGGATGAGGGGATTTTGAGGGTTTTCAGTCAACACACCCACAAAGTTGCCTGTTCCTCATGTGCAATGCACATAGACCACGTATCGTCCGACGGACTCCTTCGGCCACAAAATGAGCCACATCCTCACATTTCCCTTAGTCAATCCAGTTTGGGGTCTTACGTTGCTCACAATTCCGTGAGGGTGAGCTCCACCTCCCAACAGCCTTAATCCCCTTCATGAGTTCTAGGAACAGGGAACATCCGTCAGCTTCAACAGCGACTTCCAAATCAAGGTTGTCTATCACGGTGCGTTTAACACGAACAGGATTGCGGAGTTCTGCCCGCCACAGCCCTTACCTGTTTAAGAGATTCCAGACACCCGTACGATCAAGTGTCAGCCATGCCTGGAACAGGTTAGGAAAGAAAGCCCCCGAGAAGTTAATCCCAGTGTAGTTTAAGGTCTTCAGACCGTTGGGGATAAATTGGTGCGTTTGAAACTAGTGGTGAAATTTTTTTGTTTTATATTGTATCTATATATATATTTTTTGTTTTGAAAAGGTTCCAAATTTCAACTCGGGTGATCAAAATTGATACTGATTTTTGTGGAAAGCTTTAAAATATTTTTGGTATTTTTGAAATGATCCGGGTTATCGAACCATAATCCCAACGGTCGAGGCCGATGCCGGTTTTTAGTTGAAAGCGAGAAAGGTCCCCCGAGAAATTAATCCCAGTGTAGTTTAAGGTCTTCGGACCATGAAACTGTACAAAAGAGGGGCAAACATGTTTTTTTTTGTTTTTGGAAAAATGTCCGGTGTCAGCGGATGGACAATCCAGACTGATGCCGGTTTTTATTGAAAATCTATCGGGATGTCGATCCCGACGTAGTTTAAGGTCTTCGGACCAAAAACTTTAAAAGAGGCAGATATATTTTTTTTTTGTTTTTCTGAAAATGTCCGAGATCGTTAGGTCTTGATTCGATCCAACCGATGTCGGCTTTTATTGAAAATCCCTCGGGATTTTGATCCCGACGTAGTTTAAGGTCTTCGGACCACTGAATTTTAAAAGAGGGGCCGGTAGTATATATATATATATATATATATATATATATATATATATATATATATATATATATATATATATATATATATATATATTTTGTTTTTTGGGAAAATGTCCGGTGTCAGCGGATCTTGATTCAATCCAGGCTGATGCCGATTTTTATTAAAAGGTCCCTCGGGGTCTTGATCCCGACGTAGTTTAAGGTCTTCGGACCCAGGTTTCATGGTTGGGCATACTTACCTTGCTTTGTTTAGCTTTTGATAGGGCTGACTGTGATTTGAGTGGTCTAGATTGCTTGAGTGGGCCTTGTGGGCCCACTTGATGATTAGATCTTGGATTCTGGCCCTTCCTTTGATGATCGAACCTTTGATCTTGTTGCTCCATGACTTGTGTAAGCTTTCCAATGGTGTGGATCTTGATGATCTAGCCCTTGAATGGTTCAGATTGATAGATTCGGCCCTGTGGGCCCACTTGAGACCTTGGCTTTACTTTGGGGCACCTCTTTTGATGATTTGTGAGGCTAAGAAGGCTTCTCATGGTGTGGATGATGGCTTGAACGACTCAGATTGCTTGATTTAGCCTTGTGGGCCCACTTGATGATCAGATCTTGGATTCTGGCCCTTCTCTTGATGATCAAACCCTTGATCTTGCTATTTGATGATCCATGCGAGCTTTCCCATGGTTTAGATCATGATGATCTAGTCTTTGAATGACTTGGATTGCTTGTGGCCCCCACTTGATCACATTTCCTTCTCTTTGACTTGATCAGCCATGTTCTGGCTGCATTGCTTCGTGATTGGACCGGTGGGGCACCTTTTATATGATCTTGATCAGCCTCAATCGAAATCTGGAGTGGACCGAAGCCTTGGGCGGCCCACGGGGTGCCATCTGCTGACGTGGACTGTCAGCCTCACCTACCAAGAACCCTGGGGCCAATCCCGCGGAGAGAGAGGGAGCGCGTCCGTACGGGCGGCCCAGAGCAGGCCGCCCAAGGCTCGCCTCTTGAGCGGCTTGGGCTGGCTCGGGTTCGGACATTCCCTGTTGTCTGTTGCTGCTGTCCCCACATTCTCTGTAACAGGCCTTTCGATTCCAGCCATGTTTCCTCTCTTTGTCTCATCCTTTCTTCTCCTTTTGTCTTCTTCTCACTTTGTCCTTTTTCAAACAATGGATGGTGGAGATTCAAGGGCTGTAGGGACTGTTCATGATGGGTCCCACATTCCAGGAGGTGGTGCAGGCTTTAATGATGGTGGAATTTCTTTAATGGATGGTGGAGATGGGGCATTGAATGGGGGCATTGATGAGGGGCTAGAGATGGTGGTTGGTAGAGCTTTGAATGGCCCCATTAATGGCAGCCATGCTGAAATTTCAGATTTGAATGGGCCATTGATTATGGGAGAAATGGATGGTATGGATGAGATGAGGAGATGGGACATAGGTGAGGCTATGTGTCCCTTGAGTGGGGGCCATATGGATGATGTGATTGATGATGGTGATGGGGCTATGATGGACATAGATGGGCTGATCTTAGATTGCCTTTTAGTACCTGTGAGGAGAGAAAACATTTTAGTAAAAGGATTGAAGCATCAAAGCAGGAAGAGAGATACTTACCTTTTGGGAGGAATGATTAGGAGAAAGACGCTTGTACGAGGCACTCCATAAGTTGGTTGGGGGATGTTTATTTTGAAAGCCCTGTAAGTTTTTTTTTTTTTTTGCATATATACGAATAAGGAAAAATGATTTTTTTTTTTGGAAAATATATGTAAATCATGAAGTAAAAAATTTATTTCAAGTGCTTATCTGTTTGTGCTCGATTCGGATTTGTGCTTTTAGATGTAGGAATCAGAATATTTGACTCAGCCTGATGTCATACTCGATTTTCTTAATTATTCACCAAGAGTCCTGGTCCCCTTAAGATAGTGCGCAATGGTATCCTGTCCCTAGAATTTGGGCAGATCTTGAAAGTATTCTCGACTCATAGCTGCCTTCCTTGCTTCCATTGAATCTTCATGTCGCTTGGATCTCTCATGTACCTGCTTTTTTTTTTCTTTCTTTTTTTTTTCTTTTCTTAGCCATTATTACCCGCAACGCCCTTTCGGGTTTTCGCTGTGTCCGGCTTGCCCGTCGTTTTTGCCCGTGGCGCCCTTTCAGGTTTTCACCACGTCCCGGGTATTTGATCTTGCCTGCCCCTTGGCAGCTATGCTGTTTTTACCCTCGGCGCCCTTTCGGGTTTTCACCAAGTCCGCTGTGTGCCCACTGTTTTTACTCGGAGCGCCCTTTTCGGTTTTCACTCCGCCCTCTTTGTTTAAGCACACATCTCTTTTTTGTCTTTTTTTTTTTTTTTTTTTTGGATGACTGCGGTGACCAGAGGTCAGGAATCCGTCGTTGCCGGCCGATGGTAACTTTTCGGCCCTTATCTTAAGTTACAATGGCAGAGCTGTCGGCCTTAGCTACAGACCCTTCTGAGGTGGATGGATGGATGGATGTGTTTCTTTTGGGTCGATTTTTTTCTCTTTCTTTCTTTCTTTCTTTCTTTCTTTCTTCTTCTTCTTCTTCTCTTTTTTTTTGTGGGTTGTGTGCCCCTCCCCCTTTTTTTTTTCTTTTTTTTTAACCCCCCTCTTTTTTTTCTTTTTTTTTGCAACATTCTTCTTTTTTTTTTCTCTCTTCTTTTTTTTGGCTTTTGAACCCTTTATTTAGAACACTTATTGGTGGACGGGAATGGATTCTCAGAGGTCTAAGCCTTGACCTCTTGACTTCAGCTCTACTAATGTAACTCTTGATAAGGTTAGATTGGCTTACCTGTGAGAGATTTTCACGTTATCGGCGTTGATTAGCTCAGGAAGATCCACCCCTCTCATGTTGGTGAGCCTGAGGGCGCTTCTTGGAAGAACTTTTCTGATCCTTGGGCCTTGCCCCTTGAGTCTGATAGATGCGGCAGTGCTTGTCGTAAACCCGATATGACTTTTCTTTCTTCGGCTTCATTCTTCATCAGCACTCATGTTGACGAGATTTTGAGTTGAACTCGTAGGTCTGTCTTCTGATTTTAAGTTTCTTGAGGAAGTCTTTCATCCTCCATCCACTTTGTGCTGCAATCAACTGCCACAAGTATATGCGTATGACTGCTAGATGATGTCGAGTCGATCTTTCTTCTGATGTAGATACCTCATACAGGGAATAGCTGGAGCATTGTCAGGTTGAAGCGCACACATGGATTCGATGTGCATGCTGCTGACACTTGAAGTATTTGCTGACATATTGGCCACAATCTTGTCTTCATTGAGCCGTGAGGTTTCTTCGATCATTCGTCAAGTCGCACACTCCAGCATGGAATGCAAGCATAGTCTTCGCAGCATCTTCTTGATATGCTTGATGAGTTTTTGACCAATAAGTCTTCATAGGACGCAAGATTGGGAAGTCATGACTTCAAAAATTCGATCATTCTCTGCTTATTTTTCGGGGACAAGGATTCTCAATGCACACTTCCTTATGGGTCTTAGGAGATCCTAGGTTTATAATTTTGAAACTTTTTGAGATGACATCGGCTTTTGGTTCGAACTTTCGAGGAGACCCTCTTAGTTTGGGAGTCAGCTCATCATTTTCCTCATCATTTGGCTTTGTCCAGACCCTTGAGTTTGAAGTCCAACTCTAGATCGAAATCTTATGAGTCAACTCCATACTCAAGTGCTTTGACAGACAAACTTGACACTTTTATTGAAAAAGATTTCTAATAAAAATTTTTGCTTTCAAAGATTTTCTGATTTTTTAGAATTTTGTGAATATCTGGATTTTTTTGAACTTTTTGGACTTTCTGAAATTTTAAATTTTTTTTTTTTGAAATATTTGGTGTTTTGGGTTTTTGAATCTTCTTTTTTTTTTTGAATTTTTTGTAAAAGACCCGAGCAAGACGGCGATGTGAACCAGGTGTTGCCTGATTTGGCTCAGGGAGCCGAGCACTGTCGACTTTTATTGTGCCGTCATGGGGACTACAAACCTGTTACTGCCCTGCACTCCTTCCCCTCAGGAGGCAGGGCCAGAGGGATCAGTAGGCCAACCCTCATTGTTGCACCCAAACGTCATGGCAGATCTGAAATTGGGCTCCGGGTCAGTGTCGGATGCGATTTCTCCTGGCTCATCCCCATTGTATTGCAGCTCTTCGGGTTCATCTGGTTGAGGTGGGACCAGGATGGTAGTCCAGTCGATCGGGAGAAATTTCTGCCCCTTGCTTGAGTCTTCTTTGGGCACCTCTATCAGACTCAATCTGTTCGCTTGATCATCGAAGGTGGAATCCAGCCCATCATCAGGATAGATAACCCTTGCATTGATGAACTGGATTGGTGTGCCGATGCAGAGGTTCCCTTCTTCTTGATGACCCCATCTTCTTCTGATACTTCTGTGCCTAATCCGAGTAGGCTGATATCGTAGTCTTTTTCTATCCACATTCTCTTGAACTCCCATGATTCGGGTCAAGTCTTGATATTCGAGCTGATAGTAGAAGGTTTGACACTCAACAGGAAGGAAGACGTAGTTCGATCCGATGGGACATGCGCGAGGGAAATACTTTGCATTGTGATGGTATGAGACCTCCCCATTAGAGCGTTGTATGTCCATGACTGGGATGGTAGGCTCTCGAATGTTAGATGCTTCTACCATGGAAAATTGTTCGGGATCGGTAATGATGGTGATCGCCCTATCTCTGAAGATGTGCTTAACCTTTTGGTGAAGATTTGAAGAGATGACACCGATTCTGTGAAACCAGGTCCGATCGGAAAGGAGATGGAATGAAGCTGAGATGTCTAAGACATGAAGAGTGATGGTTGATGTTTTTGGATCGATCCGAACCTGGACATCAATCTCCCCTTCGACCTCCTCGATAGTGGCCACATAATTGAAGCTGGGCCCCAACTCTGCTAGGGCATGTGGCATGCTGTCCAAGGAAGGGTCTTCTTCTTGGAGGACGATGGCTGAAGTAGAAGCCGAATAGACAGGTGCGGTGGGCAAGTTGTGCCCCTGGTTGTTTGCTGGAGAAACGGGCAGGCTTTGCCCCTGGTAAGCTGGAGTGGGCAAGTTGTGCCCCTGATTGACTATTGCTGAGACGGGCAGGTTGTGCCCCTGGTTTGCTGATGCTGTGTTAGGGAGATTGTCCCCTTGGTTGACTGAGATGGGCTGATTGTGCCCATGGTTAGAAATGGGCGCAGAGAATGAACCGACTGAAAGTGCCTCTTGCATAATGATGGGCTCTGGGATTGAAATAACCGAGGGTGCCCCTTGCATAATGATGGTCTCTAGGATTGAAATAACCGAGGGTGCCCCTTGCAGGATGAGAGGCTCGAACTCTAAACTAGAGTCGATGGCACGAATAAACTGGGGAGGAGGCTCTTCTTGGTTAATGACAACTGGACAGGCAGGAAGTGCCCCTTGCATTGCGGAGACTGGATCGACTGGAGATGCCCCTTGCAGGATGAGGGGTTCTGAAATTGCATTGGTTGGGGGACTCCCTTGCCAACCTAGATTAGGGCATTGTGAGTTCCATCTTGACTGTTGCTGTTGATGCGGTTGTCCATGCTGAGGGAGGAATAATGTATCTTCGGTAGAGGCGACAAGATCATCTTCTTCCATTGGATGGGAGATGAGGACACTTCCGTTATCATTCTCGTATTCAGCAGTAGGCTCTTCTTCCACTATCGGTTGAATTGGAGAAGCCTGATGAGGCCACCAAGGGGAGATCATCCCAGCCCTTATTCCGGCTTCGACTTGTTCCCCGGCGCGGATGAGTTGGCTGAAGTTCGCATATGGATGTGAGACAAGGTATCCAGAGATACTTGGATTTGCCAAGTGGACGATCATGGAGATTTGCTCATCTTCGTCGATGGGAGTCTTCATTCTAGCAGCCATGGCTCGCCACCGTCCAACGTAAGCTGACAATGTTTCATCACTTCCTTGCCTGAGAGCTGCGAGGTCCGCTCTCCTGGGTGCCATGTTAAGATTGTATGCGAACCTGTCGACGAAAGCCCTGGAGAGCTGCTCCCAAGTCCTGATGCGATGACAGTCCAATGATGTGTACTAGTCTAGGGCATCATCTTTCAAGGACTTTTGAAACAGACGGATCAACGCTCCATCGTTGCTTGCCACAGCATCTAGCTCACCACAAAATGATCTCAAGTGGTCTATAGGACACCCTGTCCCATCATATCTTTTGAATTTTGGTACCTGAAAGCCTTAAGGTACCATCGCTTCGGAGAATGGACACAGGTCCTTGAACTTGGTGGATGGAAGATCCACCCCTTGTTGCTTCTGCAACTTCCTCTTCATTTCTTGCATCTGCTCTCGGAGTTGCTCTATTTCGGAGGGACCAGATGAAGGAGACCTTGCCCCTTGCCAAGACTGAGCTTGCCTCCTTTCGTAATAATTGGTGTCATTGATGCTCTTATGATTCCTGCCTGAAGGAGGTTGGGCCTGATAATTACTCCCATTATAGGGACTTTGTTGGACTGGAGCTGAGAAAGGAGACTGCAAAGAAATCCCAGTCACAGGAGAATATTGAAATTGGTTGGAACTCCCATTAGGAAGAGGATGTTGGAATTGGCTCGGAGTTCTGGTTGTGGGATGTGACTGAAAATGGCTCTCATTCGCAGGAGGATACTGGAAGAAATGCCCTGAGGTTGAGGGTTGTTCTGATTGAAGGCCCCTGTTAGGAGGGTATCAAAAGTCCTGAGTGATCCTTGGCGGTTGTGGTTGGGATGAACTGGAGGTTGGAAGAGATTGTTGTTGTGATTGTTGAACTGGGCCAACCTGATTGTTGGCTGCTGCGGTGGCTTGTGTGAATCGGAGAAGCATTTCCTACATGGCTTTCATGCTTTGTTGTAGCTCTTGGATGCCAGGAATTGACATGGATTCACTCGAGTTTAACAGTGGAGAGGAAGCCTCAGGTATAGGGAATGGGAGAGCCATGTCGATTTTGTACTGGACGTGGCAGGGTGATTTGGTTTGGAGGAGTAATGGTGGGAAGTATGCACTACCTTTTTTTTGGGGTTTTGGGATTTTCTTTTTTTTTGTTTGTTTTGGGTAGAATGCTATGCAGATGAGATTGTATGAGGATTAATGACTTTCAAGTATAGGGAGGAATCTGTTTTTCAAGTTGGATCACGACTAGTGGGACTAGTATTTCCCCAGCGGAGTCGCCATTCTGTGGACCCTCGCCGATTTTTCCGCGCTCCTACACGACGTTCTTCTCCCTTCCCCTTTCCTTTCGGAAAAGAAGGAGATGAGGATGCGTGAGTGCGAAATCGCAGTTTGTGCCACTGGCTTACCTCGTTCTCGAGGGCTTTGTTTGATTGTCGTATTGAGCTGGATGTGTTTAAGTGAATTTATATAAGACCAGAGTCGCCACTAGCCAATTACTTCGAATCTACAGTCGGCTAGACCCTGTAGAAACGCTAGAGAAGGGAATCCGAAGATTCCTTCCTCTAAAATGACTCCTGTTGATCTGCGGTCAGAGATTCAAGGTAAGGGATCACGGTTACAGGGTGGGAAGAGGTTAAGCACCCCACACACTGCCCGTACTGAAGTACGGTCTCTACTTCACAGAATCGATCGGATACTTGAAAGTCTAGTTTAATCCTCGTATATTCTCATGAATGACATGATGCATGAATGCGGGTCTGAACAGTAAGAGTTTCTGATGGGCAGGTTCCAACAACGGGCAAGCCCAGAGCGTACGCTCGAACTGACAGGTGCTTAATGTAAGACGTATGCAGTGTGCTTGAATGATCAAGGTGCTTTATGGTGAAGCATGAATGCAGGTCTGAACAGTAAGAGTTTCTGATGGGCAGGTTCCAACAACGGGCAAGCCTAGAGCATACGCTCGAACTGACAGGTGCTTAATATAAAGACATATGCAGGTGTACTTGACGAATCAAGGTGCTTGTAGTGAAGCAAGGGGGTTGGAAGAAAAGTAAATGTTGCACTTATGCTAGATGCAAATGAGATGATGCTGGAATAGAGTAACTGGATGGACGGAGGTGTCGCAAGGGTTGGCTTCGAGTGGCTGGATCAGGACTTGAATGGCTTGGGAGGCTTGGACCAGTGGTCAGGCAAAGCTGGACCAGGGTTAGGCTCTCCTCACTCGGGCTCTCCTTGGTGGAAAAATGGGCTAAGGGGTGAAGGAAGACTCGGACCGCACCCGGACTGGCTGGACTTGAAGGGCTTGTTGAAATGAGAAGGGGAGGGGGTATTTATAGCAGCGAGGAGTGGCGGTTTGCGTAATTTTGTCCGGGCAGCCTGCTATGGGCCGCCCGTACGGCCGCTCCTCGGTTTCCAGCGAGTACGGTCGCTCCCTCGGGGCTGCTGTTGGACTCGCTGGTCGACTCAGTGAGTTGACTCAGCGGGTCGACTCAGTGGTTTGACTCGACGGGTTGACTCGACGGGTTGACTCGGTGTTTTGACTCGACGGGTTGACTCAGCGGGTTAACTCAGCGGGTTGACTCAGTGAGTTTGACTTTTTAGAATTTTTTTTGACTGGCCTTTTTTCTGGGGGGTTTTTCAGGGTGGTGTTTAGGACTGGGTTGACTGGGTTCAGGCTTGAACTGGGCTATGGAATGGGGCTTACAAGGGTGAGTTTGGCTGAGTTTGGACTTGGGATTTGGGGGTATGGTCCTCCATTCATCCAGCTATCTCTACCAACAGTGTAGCCGAAGGTGGGGGTTAGGAGCCCTGCAGCGGAAGCAATCAAATCAGGCGAGGAACATACCACAATGGCAATCAACAAAGCAAATCATCACACATAAGAAGGCAATCCAATTTTTTACAAGGAAAAACCCCTCACGGGTAAAAAACCACGGCACAAAGCGACACCAATCCACTATGATATCAGAATTTATTAGAGATAGAAGAAACGCAACCCGGATCACAGCCCATAAGAGAAAACCCAAGCTAACAAAGCTAATTCTCACAAGAGAAAGACAAATACAGCCCTTTTCCTCAACCTAGAGAACTCCAAGCTTCCTCCTAGCTCTTTCTCTTGCCCTAGAACCCTCTCAATCCCTTAGTCCATTGGTGGCAACCCTAATCTCGGATTACATCCCCTTAAATAGGGAAAAATCGGAATTAGAAACTCCTTTTGCAACAAACCGCGCAAGAAACCAAGTCCAATTAGGAAACTGCCGGCCGGTGGCCTCCATGCTTGGAGATTTGAGGCGTCCAATCCCAACACTAGGGTTCTCTCGACCACCAACTGATTGATTAATGCGATCCATACTTTGGCGATTTGTGCAACAGAAGGGGTTAACCTTTACAAATGAATTCTTTATGCCTTATTCCAGTAAATACAGGATTGTTTGGTTTAAGGATTTTTTATTTCACCAGTGCTTTAACGTGGTATTCTTCAATTAGATTGGGAGATTTACATATAAAGAATACATGCTAGCATAACACGATCAATTTTATTAATACTTTTGCCACATTATAACCGTCGTGCTTTACATTATTATAAAAGAGAAAAATAATATAAATATATGATATGCCTATCGGAATAAACGATCAAGGTGGATGGTCAGTAAGATATGATCGGGGTATGAACAACTGAATCAAAACTCAACTGAACATGGTGATATGACAACTTAAGGTTCCAGATATTTAATCTACTCCTAAGATAATGTATTGTAGCAGGAGGCACTGAGGTAGTAGCAAACTGGGCTAGGAAAAGTAAAATAGGCATTAAGTAAAGTATATATGTAGTGTAGATAGATGTGTTTAGCGTGAGGCCTCAAGCTTTTTTTCGTGTGCTCTTTTTATAGCTTTATTCTAGACGGTGAAAGCCCCTTGCTAAGCTTTTGGGTCCTTTTGAATTTTTCGTGCGAGCTTTCCAAATACGCAACTTTTTCCTTAGCAGATCTAAAAGCTTTTAACCAGGAAGATCTCTGAAAAATCAGTAGCCGTTGGATCTCATATTTTCATTCCTATATATCAATGCTCCCTTATAAAAACCCTTTCAGTTTTATCAGGGGAGCATCTTTCACTTAATCACGACCGTTTACTGTGGTAATGTGATGTAAATCACCCAATTCCTGACAGAAGTTGAATTTAACACTAGATATCGATTAAAGATGGGTTGGGTTGCATCGAACTCTCTCATTCTTTTTATTCCAAACGGGACACAATTGCGGCCCAACTCGGATGATGTGGTCGTTTCTCCTGATCATGGTTCGATCCAAGGTTGAGTTCATTTGGAGATTGGTTCAATATGCAGATCATCGGAATCTTTTGGATCACTGCTGGCTCTTTTGATGTCTCTGGGGAAATCTCGCATTTTAAAAGGAATGTAAGAAACGACCTCGTGGATGAGATCATATCCAGTTGCGAGATAAGATATGCTTGGCCCACGAGTCTTTTATAGCTGTGCCAGGCACATCCCTCATTTAATGGATACGTCAATCTTAGTCATGTGGCATGCAACTGTTCATTCCCTGAAAGGGCCTTATAAGAGTTTGTATCATCATAATAATGGCAGAATGCATAGCACTGAAGGAAGATCAAACATAGATCTTTTTTTGGTGGGAGTACAAATTTTACCTATGCCAAACACGTAAGGGGCGTTTAACATCTCTATCAATAAGAGCTTATAAGCTTATTTCTAAAAAAAAAAAAAAAAAAAAAAACACTTTTAGACTATTTGGTAAAAGTTTAATCAAGGTGCTTATTTGTTTAGAAGGTAACAAATAAGCTCTGATTTTATAAGTTGGGAGTGGTTACTTTTTGAACCGGGCTTATTTGATGTAAGCAGGTAGACATTTTTTACTAAGTTTTGGACAAGTTTGTCCTCAAACTTTTCAAATAATTCCCATCTTACTCTCTTGTTCTCTTCTCTTTACAATCTCTTCATGGTAGGCTCACATGATGAATGATCGATATTGAAGGTGAGCCCCACATGATGAATGGCTCACATTAAAGTTGGACCCACATAATGCACGATCACATCAAAGGTGAACCTTGCATGATGGATGGCCTACATCAAAGTGTGCCCCACATGATGGACGATCCACATCAAGTAGCTACCTGATGGATCGTGGAAATTGAATGTGGGACCACATGATGGAAGGTTGACATTAAAGGTGGGCCCCACATGATGAATGACCCATATTAAAGGTTAGGCCCCACATGATGGACGGTCCACAGCAAAGGTGGGACCTACATGCTGGATGGCGGACATCAAAGGTGGATCATGGACTATCCATATCAAGTGGGCCTTACATGATAGATGGTCCACAACAAAGGTAGGACCTACATGATGGATGGCAGACATCAAAGGTGGGCCTCTCATGATGAACGGCTCATAATAAATGTGGGGCCCCGCATCAAGGTGGGCCCACATAATGAATGGTTCACATCAAAGGTGGGCCCCACATGATAGATGCCCCACATCAAAGTGTGGCCCAGCATGAAGGAACATGCACATTAAGTGGGTCCCACTTGATGGGCAATCCACATCAAAGGTGGGACCCACATGATGGATGATGGTCATTGAAGGTGGGCCCACATGATGGTCGATTGACATTAAAAGTGGGACCACACGATGAACAACCTATATTGAAGGTGGGGCCCTACACAATGAATGCTCCACATCAAGGTGTGCCCACCTAATGGATAGAGTCGGCTTCACATGATGGATGATCCACATCAAAGTGTGACCCCTCATAATGGACGGTCCACATCCAAGGTCTCGCATAATGGATGACCCATATCCAAAGTGGTTCACATGATAGATGATCCACACTGAAGGTGTGCCCCACACAATGAATGGCGGATATTAAAAGTGGGCCCCACATATTAGACAATCCACTTCGAAGGTAGGGCCCACACTCTGGACACATCAAATGTGGACTCCACCCGATGGGCGATGGGTAGTGGACATTGAGGTCCTTATATAAAGGACAATTAACATTGATGGTGGACCCCATATGATGGATGACCTACATTAAGGTGGGCCCCTAATGATGAATGGCCCACATTCAAGACGGACCTTGTAGGATGGGCAACCCACTTTGAAGGTCTGGCTCACACAATGGACAGTCCACATCAAAGGTGGGCTCTATATGATGGTTGATCCACATCTAATGTACGACTTAATGGATGGCCAAAATGTCTTAAATATGAAGATGGTAGTCATCCATTCTTTTGTCATTTGGGGCATCGTTCATCTACGGTGTGATCCACCAAAACAACTATATGGATTGCTTGGTTTCTTTAATAGCTAAGATGATCTCCATGGTGGTGTACCAATCTCTAGGGCCTGCCATGACATCCACTATTAAAACCTTCCTAGGGCCATGCTGATATATCTTTGTTTATGCGATGGGATTAGGTGTGCCCTGGCCTCACCCAAGGCGGTGCGACCTTTGCTATGGGGCCACCTCAATGTATGTATCCTATATCCACGCTGTCCATATATTTATCAAATTATTTTAGGTATGAGCTGAAAAATGAAGCAGTCCAAATCTCAAGTGGACCATATAGTAGGAAAAAGTGGTGATTAACCATTAAAACATTCTTGTGGGTCATAAAAGTTTTGGCTCAAGCTGATATTTGTTGCTTTTCTCTTTGCATAGGTTTGTGTGACCTTATCAATAGGTTGGATGGAAAATAAACGTTACCAAAACATTATGGTGGGTCCTTGGAAGTACTTAATGTTGGATCATTGAACCACCACTATTTCTTATAGTATGGTCTACCTAAGATTTGGATAAACTTCATTTTTAGGCTCACTTTCCAAAATGAACTAGCAAAGCAGATGGACAACGTGAATATACAATACATACATCAAGGTGGGCCCCACAAGTAAGGGCGGCACTGTCTTGGGTGAGGCCAGGGCAGCACCTATTCCTCCTGCTTTATTTATCATCCAACTTGTTCTTAAGGTCACCCAATAAAGTGAAAACACAAATATCAGCTTCATCCAAAACTTCTATACCGTAAGAAGTTTTCAACAATTGACAATCAATCCTCATGGTTTCCATCATATGGTCCACTTGAGCTTTGAATATGCTTCAATTTTGGGTTCATGGCCTAAAATAAGATACCAAGGGGAGAGACAACATGGATAAAACACATAGATAACGGTGGACCCCACAAAAGTCCCGCCACCATGGAGGTCGGTTGTAGCAGTGTCACCACGCAATACGCACAGTACGGTGCCCCAATTTGTGGTACCTTGCACGCATGCGATCAGTTGTAAATTGAATGGAATCCAATATCATATAACTCAAAGTCGGGCGCGGCTTCGATGTATCCCCGGAAGCACCAAGGTGGGTGGATACCTTACCATGCCGTCCACTTTATGATGTGTATGTATTACATCCACGCCATCCATTCATCTTGAAAACACATTTTAGAGCATGATTCAAAAAATGAAGTAGATCCAAATCTCAGGTGGACCATAATACAGTAAAAAATGGTACTCAACCATTAAAAGCTTCTTGTGGGTCACAAAAGTTTTGGGTTAAGCTGGTATTTGTTTGGTATCTTCATCCAGATCTTTGTAACCTTTTCAACAGGTTGGATGGAAAATAAACATTCCAGTGGCCCCTGTAAAGTTTTTAATGGTGTGGATTCAATCACTACTATTTCATGTTGTATAGTCCACCTAAGATTTGGATCTGCTTCATTTTTGGGATAATGCCCTAAAATGAGCTTTCAAAATGTATAAACGGTGTAGATGTAAGGTGCATACATCACAGTGGCCCCACAGTTGGGGATCCACCGACCTCAGTGGATCCGGGGATTCACCCAAACCGCGCCCCACAAAGTCCATGATTTTGGAGAGATGATTAGTCTGTACACGCAATTTTTCCCTTTTAAAATCAAATATTTTCAAGGTTAAAATTAAAAATGATTTTGGAGAGATGATTAGTTTGTACACGTAATTTTTCCCTTTTAAAATCAAATATTTTCAAGGTTAAAATTAAAAATTAAAAATTAAAAAGAAAAAGGAAAAAAAAGGAAGGAAAATACGATCATTTGTAAGGCCCTAATGGAAATAAAAGTCAAAGAAACAGAAAAACGAGAAGGATCGCTAGACGGATTGAAGGGACTTTTAGTGTAATAGCCCTCAGTTCTGCCCACTACAATAAAAAGTCCAATTTTAGGCTAGGCTCATCCTTTTTAGCCCCTATACAAGAAATTGCAAACTTTTCAAGCCAACTGCCCCTCTTACCACCTGCTACAAAGTGGATCCCCTTGAGCACTATGGGGTCCCTCCTTAATAATATAAATCTCACCTGAGTAATGTGAATCTCACTTGGGAGTTGGATCCCCCTAAATATTGTGGATCCCTCTTGGGGGTAAAATCCCCCTTGAGCACTGGAGATCCCTTATGAGCATTGTGGATCACACCTTGGAGTTCTAGATGCGATCCACAGTGCTGGAGGACCATAATGCAATAAGTGGTCAGAGGGGCTTTTTGATTGAAAAGTTTGCAATGTTTGTCATGGGGTTAAAAAGGATGAACATCAGGTAAGAAATTGGACATTTTGTTGGATTGGAAAGAATTAGGGCTATTTCACTAAATTCTCTGGATTGCATAGGCAGGTGACTGGTGAGCGGATCATGACATATGGCCGAATGTACCCTAACTTGTTATGCAGCCACGTTTGGTCAACGTGCAATTTTTGTAGAAATCTAATCCATGAAAACGTCAGAATCCACTATGAATATTACTTTTACAAAAATAAATCTGATCCACTGATGAAGTGGGCCACACTGGTGCGTTAAATCAGATAATCATTGTCCATTGATTCCAACGGTTTTGACCCCACCTGATGAGTGGACTGGCCTGATTTTTGAGCCATATGATCTTAATGATGGACACTTCTCTTTGCTCGGTACCGATGACCTATATACATGGCATATGCGCTGGAATGATAGGGCTGTATGACAAGCTAGCATACAAGCAGCTGTAGCTGAGCTGTTATCATCACAGAAATCTCGCGATAAATTCACACGGCGACTCCAACACGTTCAGACTAACTTTCGAACGTGGACTTCATCAAAAGAAGGAGGAAGAAAAATGGCTACAGATCATTTATGGGTAAACCGTACCCCACCAAAATCTGTGGTACCGCACCATTTTTATCATCAGCATTCAGTTTTCTAGTAAATCCGTACCATGAAAATGGTAGTGACCCACCAAGAAGATCATATTTACAGCCAGATGATTAGTGGACCACACTTGAATTCTGATTCAGATCGTATATTGAAGGTTTATCATGATATTGTGAGCCATCTGATTAGTGTACGGTCGTATTTCTTGTCAGAAGTTATGTAAATATTGGGGCGTACCGTTTTAATGGTATTGATTCCATGAAGAAGTTTCATGTTGGCGGGAAACATGGTAGAGTACCACAAGTTCTGGTACATGATCAGTTGTTGCGTTCTTTGGAACAAAACAGATCGCACTTGAATGAGCAGAGCTCCCTCGCATGCGGAACACGTGTCAGCGACCACGGTTGACGGCACACGTGTTAGAGATGGCTGCCAAACGTGACGTGGATTACGTTTTATCCTCTGTGAGGCCCACCGTGATGTATATGTTTTATCCACGCCGTCCATCCATTTCAACAGATCATTTCAAGGCATGGTCTAAAAAAGGAGGTAGATCCAAGGCTCAACTGGACCACACCATAGGAAACAGTGGGGATAATGATGCCCACGTTGATACCCTTTTAGGGTCCACCATGATGTTTATTTGCCATCCCTAGCTGTTGATAAGGTCACACAGACTTGGATGAAGGAAAAACACAAATATCAGCTTGATTCAAAAATTCCATAGCCCCCAAGAAGATTTCAACGGTAAGATTTCAATCCACACGGTTTCCTTAGTGTGGTCCACTTGATCCATGGATCTGCCTCATTTTTTGGTTTCACTGCCCTAAAATGATCTAGAAAAACTGATGAACGGTGTGGATAAAATACATAAAACTTACATCATGGTGGGCCCCACAGAGTCGTGGCAATCCGCGTGAAAATAGGATTATTATTATTATTATTTTCTGGCTTCTTAATTTTTTCTCACGTAAGTTTGAGTTGCCGTATCAGACCATCGTTATGATCCCTTCGTTGGAAAACATACGAAAGTGCCGTACGCGATAAACGGCCTCATCTCTAACACGTGTTCCGCACATCAGCCCTGCGTTGGGTGGACGCGAATTTCCCCATGTATCCAAATTCTCTGTGGTGCTGATTATGATGCCTGTGTTAAATCTACGCCGTCCATCAACCGCACGAGTTCATGATAGGAAGTGAGCTAAAAAAACACACAGATTCAAAATTCAAGTGGGCCACACCACAAGAAACGGTGGGCATTGAACCCTCAACACCTGAATCCTTCTTTTGAGTCCACGTAAGTTCTGGAACGGGTTGATACCTGTGTTTCTCGAGAAAATGGGGTACAAACATCAGGGTGGGCCCAGATAGGAATCGATGGTGGGCCTTTCCATCTACCCTGTTTTCTGTGGTGGGGCCCTACATGAGTTTTTGCTCATGTAGAAACTGATGAACGGAGTAGATTTCACAGGCTGACATTGCAGTGGCCCCTGGGAGGGAGCTTTTGGTTGCACGGGCTTCCTTGCAACAGAGGCTCTACGAAATGACGACTAGTACAGGGCAGATAAGGGTGCACACAGTGTATTTATCAAATCCAACCCGTCTAATGGATGCGTCCCATCTGATTATCCCCAGGGCCTAAAAATCAGTTCGATCGAAAACAATGGTGGGCCACAGCACAGGGAACAATGTGAGAGGGACGCCCGCCCTTGATCTTACGGGGCCCACCTGAGATGCAAAACAGATTGAATTTTGTCCTGGACCAGTAACCCATGGAAGAGGAAGTGTCTGGACGGCCTGGACTCCGTGAAACCCCCACGAAAATCAAGGGTGGGCGTCCGATCTCAAATTCTTCCCTCTTCTGTGGCCCACTTGATTTTCTTTTTGGGGTAATATTTAGTTGCCTGCACGTAACGTGAGGGAACTCATCTGATGGACGGTTCAGATGTCGCGATTAAATCACGTGGTCCACCAGATCGAGCGCGACTTGGCTTCCACCCAGGAACAACGATGTGGGTGTGACCCTGACCGTACGGCCCACCTCGAAGTATGCGTTCTATATCCACGCCGTCCATCCGTTTTTCCAGCTTATTTTAAGGCATGGTTAAAAAATGAAGAGATATAAATTTCACGTGGACCACACCATAAAAAAAGTGATCATTGAGCGCCGACCATTAAAAACTTCCTTTGGTCCACCGTAATGTTTACTGACTATCCAACCTGTTGAAAAGGTCACATAGACCTGAATTGAAGGGAAAAAGATTAAAAAAAAAAAAAACAAATATCAGCTTGATCCAAAAATTTAGTGGCCCACGAAAGTTTTTTAACGGTCAATAATCACTGTTTCATGTGGTGTGGTCCACCTGAAATTTATAAATACTTAGTTTTTGGGACCATAATCTAAAATAATCAGGAAAAAAAGATGGACAGAGTGGATATAGAATGCATACATTGAGGTGGGCCCTACGGTCAGGGTCGCACCCACATCGCTCGTTCCGTGTCTCGCTCCACCAGAGCACACCAGGTAGGAAATTCGCGTACGGGTGTGAAAGACGACCAAAAGAACGAGTAAGGACCCATGAGTCATTTATGAAAAAAAGCAGGCCCAAAATCGTCATAGAAAAGTCTCTACCAGCAGCCATCGCCTCCAACCAACGTCTCTCTTAAAATAATTGCCGTCCGCTCCCTCTCTCGGGAAAGAAATCTCTCTCTTCTCTCTCTCTCTCCGTCTCCATGGCGCCGAACCTCCAACTCACAACGCTCGGGCGCAAATCAGAGCCGTCCATCTCTGCCCGTCCAGATCCAGACGACGATCTAGAAGACGTCCGCCTCCTCGATTCCTATGACAGCGGCGGTGATGGACGGGCAGGATCCGACGGTGGAGAGGGGACGAGGAAGATCGAGGTGAGAGTCACCGGCATGACGTGCGCCGCGTGCTCTAACTCCGTCGAGGGGGCGATCGGGGCCATCGACGGTGTCCGCAACGCCACTGTCTCGTTGCTGCAGAACAAGGCCCACGTCGTCTTCGATCCTATGCTGGTCAAGGTATAGATTCAGATTCCTCTTCTATCATCAACGTCGTCGTTGTAGCCATTTCTCCTCTATCTGCTTTGATTTTCGGAAGGTTTCGCTCTTGTTTCTTTCTGGTTCTGCTTCTTTTCTGTTTTGAATTAGAATTAGAACTGGAATTAGAATTATTTGAATTAGAATGGTTTTTATTTCTGTAATTTTCTTCTTCTGCTCCTCATTTCTCGCTCTCGTTTCATTTCTACTGTTTGGGGCTTTTCCTTGGAAATCGAGATATGAAAAATCTATTAATGTTTGAAATTATAGTTATTTGGTTGTGGTGGTTCTACTTTTGAGAATCTCTCTCTCTCTCTCTCTCTCTCTCTCTCTCTCTCTCTCTCTCTCTCTCTCTCTCTCTCATATGCTTTTTTGCTCTTGCTTTGAGTTTCCTTTTAAAGGTTGAGAGATGGGTATGCCTGATTTTCAGGATGTTCGTTTCTTTTCTTTTCTTTTTTGTAATTAGAAGTGTCGGGCTTTCTGGAATTGAGGAGATTCTCTATCCTTTCTGGTGTCTTCTCTCTTATTTCGAGTGCCTTTTTAATTTCTGATAGATAGCGGCACTTTGTTAAAAGTGAAAGGTGAAGGAAATTACAAAGCAAGATAGGATTGCACTACAAAAGGAATATCTCAAACAGCCGCTTCGTCTGATTAGCATCGATAAGCACATGGAGAGAGGAAACATGGGACGCCAGGGTTTGTTACGGCCATTGGTAGACCTGGCAATGATGCTGGCAGAGTTGCCGTATTCTGAGTTCTTTGTGAAATGGATAGATGGATAGATTGGTGGGTTCACAAAAAAGCAGAGTACTCATAATCTTGACAAAAATTATTAGAGAACCAATCACCTACAGCTAGCTGCATTATAACTTAGCATGCAGGATGTTTCCCAGCAATCAGTCACTTGACCTCTGAACCATAGAGAGTGGAGCCCACCATGAAGATCACCTGGCACAAAAACTAGGCCATTCCAGTCATCAGGTGGGCCATCACATTGAAATAAATGGACAGCTGACAGTCTGACTGAACATACAAGTTTGGCCTAACTATTGAGTTGATCAGGCTGATTTTCAAGACAGGTTATCTACCTGATGGGGCCCAAGTTTTGAATGGTTCAGATGTCCTACATGTATGACATGTTAGTAAGAAAACATGGCTGCATTCTAAGTTTGGTAGAGGAGGATTCTGATAAGTTTTGTTTTGGCATCTTGCTTTTCTCCCCCTCCATGGGATTTAACTTTTATGTTTAGTAGTACTACCCCCTGGACATTACCTTTCAACTCATACCCAGGGAGGCAAATTGTATCAGGAGTTTGTATTGGGACTCATATCCATTGTCTTAATGGATCTTTGCTCCCTGCTTCTTGTGGGGTCCTTTAATTAAATTTCTTGTTTTTGATGAGAGAAATCTAAGCTAGCATACATCCGGCTGTAGGTGATCAGTTCTCTTTTAATTATACAGCTTTGGAATTAGAATTCTGGTCTAAGTCTGATAAATTCTTACTTCTCAAAAAAAGGAAAGAAAAAAAGAAAAGAAAAAAAGAGTGATATAAATTCTTCACTTGACCTTTTTAGGCTTAAAAAAAAAAAAAAAAGAAGAAGAAGAAGAAGAAGAAAAAGAAAACTAGGATGCTGAGGTCCTTTACGGATGTGAATTGATCCTCTGTATTTTTTCTTTCTATATCCATTTGATTTTTATTGGTTGGGATTAGCAGAATTTGAAGCTGGCAGGGTCGTAGGAATTATATGTATGCTATCAATAATGTATCGTGATAAACTGTCCGATGAGACGGTACAAATGTCCCTTTTGCAATATGGTAATTTATTGAAAAGTGTAGTTTGTGTGTTGCTATATTCTAATTCTAACTTATAGCATCTGAATCTATCATAGATACACTCCTCCCCAGGTAATTTTAGTAGAATTGAATATCATACCAAGGTCTATAATACCTTTAGAAAAAGGTCTATAATATTGGGGTTATCATATTGTGTTGGTAATGTATCTTGAAAAGTTCATACAACAATACAGTGCACCCAAACTATGTTTTTGAACCTTGGTTGGTGATTCTTTTTCCACAGAATTTTTTTTCTCTTACATCCATGACAGGAGCGTAACTATTCACAATCACATCTTCTCTGGTGCAGGGTGAAGATATTAAGATTGCTATTGAAGATGCCGGGTTTGAGGCAGAGATTCTTTCAGAACCTACCAGTAATGATAACAGTCGCTCAAAATCGCAAGGGACCTTGTCAGGTCAGTTCAGGATTGGAGGTATGACATGTGCTGCCTGTGTAAACTCTGTCGAAGGAATTTTGACAAAGTTGCCTGGTGTCAAACGAGCAGTCGTTGCCTTGGCAACGTCACTCGGAGAAGTTGTGTATGACCCTACATTAATCAGTAAAGACGAAATAGTTCAAGCAATTGAAGATTCTGGTTTCGATGCTGCATTTCTACAAAGCAATGAGCAAGATAAAATCTTCCTAGGAGTAGCTGGGATTTCCACTGAAATGGATCTGCAGCTTCTAGAAGGCATACTTAAGAGCTTGAATGGAGTGAAGCAGTTCATTTTCAACAGAACCCTTGCAGAATTACAAGTTCTATTTGATCCTCAAGTTGTAGGCTTGAGATTTATAGTTGATTCCATTGAGAGTGGAAGTAGTGGAAAATTTAAAGCACGTGTCAGGAATCCATACACAACTGTAGCTTCAAATAATGTAGAAGAATCCTCAAACATGTTTCGACTCTTCACTTCCAGTCTTTTTCTCAGTGTGAGTATTATACGGCATGGTGCAACATAAAATTATGCTATGTTTCTTTGCCTGCAGTTCTAGCTCATGTTTGTTTAATTGAAGAGGTACTATATGATGCTCGATCAGAACAATGGCACCTTTTTTTCCAACCCTACGATGTTGACTTGGGGCCCACCTTTTGCTAACGCAAGCCTTGGATCTGGTGGGCCTCATCATGGGATGGATCATGCCAATAGCTCTGCTATCAGATGATCCTAGCCATCCAATGATAGTGGACAATTGGAACCATGTTCACATCTAGAGCTGTTTGGCTATCTCCATGGTGGGCCTCCTATATGATAGTCTTTATCACCAAATGGTAGGGCTACATGTAGATTTTATTGGGCTATGTATTTGCTTGATTGAACATTCTAGATTTCCACTGATTAAAGATTGTTATTTCCAGTTGATTTATCTTTTCTAATGGCTGTCACTCACTAATATGCTACAGATCCCTGTTTTTCTCATACGGGTTGTTTGCCCCCGTATACCTCTTGTATATTCTCTGCTTCTCCTACGCTGTGGACCCTTTCTGATGAGTGATTGGTTAAAGTGGGCATTGGTCACTCTTGTTCAATTTGTTGTCGGTAAACGCTTCTACATAGGTGCCTATAGAGCAC
Source organism: Liriodendron chinense (assembly GCA_003013855.2). NCBI lineage: Eukaryota > Viridiplantae > Streptophyta > Magnoliopsida > Magnoliales > Magnoliaceae > Liriodendron > Liriodendron chinense. Next base: position 1,809,105 of record ML058498.1, on the reverse strand, counting down.
TGAGGAATGGATCAACAAACATGGATGTTTTGGTTGCTCTGGGGACTTCAGCCTCTTACTTCTACTCAGTTTGTGCACTTCTATATGGCGCATTGACTGGATTCTGGTCTCCAACATATTTCGAGACAAGTGCCATGCTTATAACATTTGTGTTGCTTGGAAAGTATTTGGAAGTTGTTGCCAAAGGGAAGACATCAGATGCTATCAAGAAGCTAGTAGAACTTGCACCAGCAACAGCTCTTCTGCTTCTCAAAGACGAAGGTACTTTTTTCAAAATGACGGAAAAGCCTTTGATTTGGTTTGGATTTTGTTTCTGTTTCATGGTTTCCAATGAAACTTTTCTAGGATAGTTATAAGACCAACCATGCTTTATGGGACACAATGGGGTGGCAAGATGAGGAAGGATAGAGTTGGATACAAATGCATGTGAGGGAATTTAGGAGTAGCACCAATAGGTAATAAGATGAGGGAAAGTAGACTTAGATGGTTTGGTCATGTGCAACAGAGACCAAGAACTGCACCAATTTGGAGTTGGTGCAAGTTGTTGACCTATAAAAGTGAGTGGAAGGTCCATAAGGACATGGGTGAAGGTAGTAAGAAAAGACTTAATGATGTATAGTCAAACTGAAGTTATGACCCTTGATAGAGTGAAATGTCTGAATAGGATTTTTATGTAGCTGGCCCCAAATAGGTGGGATAAGGCTTAGATGATGGTGGTGGTGGTTTCCAATAAAAGCTCCTCAAAGTAATCTTTTGCCAATAAGCCTCGAGAAGACAATCACGAGGCAGACATTCTAGCTAAGGGTGGGTTGCGAGTGACAATCTTAGATGCACCTTATATTTCAGTGATGAAGGAACCTAGTCGCTGAAGTAATGCTTTCATTCGTAATTGTCTTTTATTCTTTCGTTGCCCACTTCCTGTTTGGCTAAGCTGTTGTATCTTTTGTTCTTTAATAAAATTTGTTGTTACTCATCACAAAAAATAATAACAAAATAAAACTCCTCAAAATTTATTTTACTTGTGTAAACCTCTTAATCTAGTACAAGTATGGTGTAGGTGCCGTACTCACCTGACCCTTAAACCTTAGGGCATGGAGACTTGACTATATATTTTATTTAGTATACAGTGCTGCTATTTAGACCCACTCTAACTAATAAGTACACCCCCCTTGTCCACTTTGGGTTATAGTCATAAAATCGTACAAGTGGAAAGGATGGGTGTATCATCAGTCAGAAGGGCTGCTAACAATTACTCCCCATTTCCATTTATTTTTAAATAGTTCTTTAATCATTTTCAATAAAAAGTTCCATATGTTCGAGCTGTATCTGACGCAGATCCCACACCCATTTCCATGTCTTGCAAATATGCCTAACATGTTTTCGCATTTTTCCTCTCGCGGGTGATTGCTCCTAAAGTGATGGTCTATATTGGCTTCCAGGAGGAAGATATACTAAAGAACGAGAGATAGACGCATTGCTGATTGAGCCAGGTGACATCTTAAAAGTTATTCCTGGTTCAAAGGTTCCAGCCGATGGTGCAGTTGCATGGGGCTCAAGTTATGTTGATGAGAGTATGGTCACTGGAGAATCGGTACCTATTATGAAGGAGCTAAACTCTTTGGTTATAGGAGGTACAATAAATTTGCATGGTGCCCTTCACATAAAAGCCACCAAAGTGGGGTCTAATACCGTTTTGAGCCAGATAATTTCCTTGGTTGAGACAGCCCAAATGGCCAAAGCACCTATTCAAAAGTTTGCTGATTTTGTAAGTATTATTACTGAAGCTTTGTTGGGAACTTTCGAAGTCCATAATCAATGAACTCTAGAGATTCAAAATTGTTATCTCAATTGGAACCTTTCAAGTGCCTATGAATGAACTCTATTTTGATTCAAAATTGCTGGCTCAATTATGTTTACTGCCACTACCTTAGATTCTCCAGTTTTCTCTCTCTTTACTTTCTTTCTACTGTTTACTGTTGCTCCATTTTGTCTCCATCAATCCAACAATCAGCAAGGAAATGAGAATTAACAGTAAAGAGCTTTCCTAAGCACGCACGTTTGTGCAGTAAAGCTCGTGCACATGCCACCCATGTGCCAGCATGGCACATGGGTGTGGGATCCAACCCATCCATCAGGTTGGTCTGACCTTGTACATATTTCCACAAAAAATAAATCTGGTCAAATCAGCATGTGGATGCAATATTGGAAACAGGTGGATAGATTAGAAATCTTCAGCCAAGTTTTTTAGAGCCATGTATTTGTTTTGCAAAATGTTTCCCACCTGACCAATGGAGCAACCTGATTCTTGGTCTACGACATCAATATAGTTAGTGGTGCCATTCTGATGGATGGATTGGATCTTGGACCTATTGTACCATGTTGGTACATGTGTGCGTGTGCATGGCTTTATTGCACATGCGTGTGGGCTTATCAAAGATCTAACAGTAAATAAGGATAAATATGTGAATTTTCTTCACAAGAGACCCTAAGCATTGGAACAAAAGGGTTCTAGAAGAATCACTCTTCTAAGGTTTTGAATCCCATTACAGGAAACAAAGGCATATAAATCTCAAAATAACCTGTCCATACTTAAACCAATACGTATAGCTTTATATCCAAGTCATGAAGTCCTACCCTCCACAAAAGAAGCCAAGGTTTTAGCCCTATTGAACAACATAACTTGCCTATTTTGTCTACGAGATAAGGAAACTAAACAAGAGTCCAACCATTCTAATCTGCCTTAAATACCAACCATATGGCTCACACATGCTGCATGGTTGTAGAGAACCTTCAAAATACCTTACAGTGGCAGATCCTAGAAACATCAACTGAATACACCTGATCTGTACTTGTGAATGTAGAAATCTGAATGAAAAAAATGGAAGACGTTTGAAAGTAATACAGAGAGGAGTTCTTTCAAAAAAAAAAAAAAAAAAAAAACTAATACGGAGAGTAATTCTCATACCATATGAGGTTAGGCGCTTTACAACAGAGTTCTTTGCAGTTAGGAGGATTGACCGAGAGAGACCATAATGATAACAGAGGCATAAGAAATATGCAGTATCAAAATTTCAATATCTCAACGTCTCCAACAACATTTGCATGCAATTATGATGTTTGGTTTGGGCCTCTTTTATTCTCTAGTGTGAGGATGTCTGTAATTTGCTCTTTTTTTGCTTCTTAGCGCTAGTGTTTTGCCTTCTCGTGACTGTCTATCACTTTATATGAATAGTAGCCATTAATTTACTATCTGTAACTTCTTTTATTATGTACAGGTTGCAAGCATTTTTGTTCCTACAGTTGTTGCCCTGGCTTTTCTAACATTGTTGGGATGGTAAGCATACCATTAATACTGTTATGCCAATAGCAAATATACATTTGTTCAAATATTAATACCAGTGCTTTCATACTCTCTAGGTATATTTGTGGTGCATTGGGAGTGTATCCAGAAGAATGGTTACCGGATAATAGCAATTATTTTGTTTTCGCTCTCATGTTTTCGATATCAGTTGTGGTGATTGCATGTCCCTGTGCCCTTGGGTTGGCGACACCAACGGCCGTCATGGTAGCAACAGGTGTTGGGGCTAATCACGGAGTCCTGATAAAAGGAGGAGATGCTTTGGAAAGGGCTCATAAAGTTAAGTATGTGGTATTCGACAAAACGGGTACCCTTACTCAGGGAAAGGCGGCAGTAACAACTGCCAAAGTTTTCACAGAAATGAGTTTGGGAGACTTCCTCACTTTAGTTGCTTCTGCAGAGGTAGTTTGAGATCCTAGCTAGTTTGCGATATTGATATTTGGTTTTGCTTGATCTGCAATAACCATCATTGATTGATCTGTTCCTTTGTTCTTTTGGGGGTTTTTTTTAGGCTAGCAGTGAACATCCACTGGGAAGAGCAATTGTAGACTATGCATACCATTACCATTTTTTCAGTAAGTCTCCTACTGCTAAGGATTCCCAAAACTTCCGGGAAGACGCTAAAATATCTGGATGGCTTCTTGATGCCTTGGAATTTTCTGCTTTGCCTGGGAAAGGGGTGCAGTGCTTGATACAGGGGAAAAGGGTTTTGGTGAGCTTTCCTTCCTTTTTTTTTCTTTTTTTTTAACAATCTAGAGATTCGTAGAGGTGAACCTTTCATAGGAAAGGATGCTTCATTCATTTTTCATTATTCTCATTGGGGATGTTGTATTGTATCTGAAACAGGTGGGTAATCGGAAATTGATGGCTGAAAGTGGAGTTGCTATTCCTACCCAGGCTGAAGATTTTGCAGTAGACTTAGAAGAGAGTGCTAGAACAGGGATACTTGTGGCATATGATGACGAGCTTATTGGAGTTGTAGGAGTAGCGGACCCATTAAAGCGGGAAGCAGCTGTTGTTGTGGAAGGACTGAAGAAAATGGGTGTACAACCAGTCATAGTAACTGGGGATAATTGGAGGACCGCACGGGCCGTAGCTAAAGAGGTTTGTCTCTTTTCTACTGAAACTTTAACAGCAAGACATGGTAATTTAATACATAATGAGGAAATATCCAATGTTCGATTGAGCATTTGCTCAGCCAAATAAACTGTGCACATTGGGGCCATTTTGGTGATCCAAATCGTGCTATGATGTGGCCCAATTTTGCTGATCCAAAAACCTTTGTAGTGATGCCCATGGTTAATGGCAATACCGAGCATATTCTCCATCTGACGATCCTAGCCATCTGATTGGGCAATAAATGTGGACTGCTGGTTGTAATTGTCAGACATCTAGGATCATAAGTTAGAGCACCAGCTGCCTTAAATGGCTGGGGTCCAACGTGCCTTGAATGGGATGCCAAGGAGTTCCTGGAAGCTGGGGTCCAACGTGCCTTAGGATGAAATGCGGGTAGGCGCCCCATGCACCAGCTGCCTTAAATGGCTCTTTGGTGGGAACGTCTGGAACACCTGGGGTTTGCTTGCCCAAAGGTGTGACAGGGGGTCTACCATCAACGGGTTAGTGCAAGAGTCCTAATGAGATCGGGGACAGCAGGAGGGGGTAGCGCAGGCCGGCTACCTGTTACCGTTCACCCCCCATGTGTTAGAGCAGATTTTTCCCACGACGGGGTCCGCCAAAAGGGGATATATTGATGTTTGAGGGCTCAAGTTGCCTGTACCTGTGCATGAGTGCACATGCACACAACCTTACAACCTGCGGATATAGAATAAGATTCTTGTATTTCAGTTTGTACAAGTGGGGCCCAGCGAATGATCTTCCATACCATTGATATGCTGGAAACCATGATGGATGGACCTTCAAAATTAGACTGTCTCCGCACTTTGTTGATGTGTATTTTTGTCATTGTATAGGGACCTTACTAGCACATTGTCTCTTGCTTCCTTTTTTTGGCACATCCACGCAATTCTTGCAAAAATGCCTCTCTCTCTCTCTCTCTCTCTCTCTCTCACACACACACACACACACACACACCCCTAAATCCGCCAAACTCCCACACCAAGAAACAACCAAAATGACATTTTTCATCATACTTCCAACCTACAGGTCGGCATTCAAGATGTGAGAGCAGAGGTGATGCCAGCAGGAAAAGCTGATGTTATTCATCAGCTTCAAAAGGATGGAAGTGTAGTTGCTATGGTCGGCGATGGAATCAATGATTCTCCCGCCCTGGCGGCCGCTGATGTAGGAATGGCAATCGGGGCGGGGACAGATATTGCCATAGAAGCTGCCGACTACGTATTGATGAGAAACAACCTGGAAGATGTTATAACAGCCATTGATCTCTCAAGAAAAACCTTGGCCCGCATACGGTGGAATTATGTGTTCGCCATGGCATACAACATCATCGCGATTCCAGTTGCAGCGGGGGTTTTCTTTCCCTTATTGAGGGTCGGATTGCCACCTTGGATGGCTGGTGCTTGCATGGCCCTCTCATCAGTAAGTGTTGTATGCTCTTCTTTGCTGTTGAGAAGATATAAAAAGCCTAGGCTCACCACTATACTGGAGATAACTATAGAATAGGCTAGAGAGTGTTATACTTGATAGGAAGGAAATGTAATCAATGCGAGTGTTTCATCCAATCGCTCCCACTTGCTGTCTTATTCCGTGTTAGGAGATGCATCTGTACATGCCTAAGTTGTCTTTGTATCATGTTTGTTTGCTTCTCTTCTTTTTTTTCCCCACTTGATCTGATGAAAGTATCATGGGTGGGGTATGATTTGAAATGGCCGCCATTTTGCGCTTTTTTCTTTCTTGTGTTTTGTTGTTGGTGTTATTATCAGTGGCAAGATGCTCAGATGGTCCATTTGTTAGCGGAAAATGGGTTCCACTAGTCTGAATTGATAACTGATTTTTTCCCCTAAATGATTTTTGATATGTCTATTAAAAAATATCATGTGTTCCCATGGTCTGTTTTGGAATGCATTTATACTACATATGGCAAAAGAAGGTTGATGTCTGTGGGCCTTTGATTATGGAACTTTTGCCAATCTACCCCTTGAAAGCCAAGGCAATTGGGAGAATGACAACTACGTCTGAGTTTTTTTAGGGTGAGTTTTTTTTTATACTCTGGCAGCATACAACACTTGATAGGCAGCCATTCAGAAAGTGTACACAGCATGCAATAATGAAAATCAAACCAAAGAATTTGCATAACCCACTGTCCCTACGTCACGCTCCCAAAATGGGAAAAATTGGATTTGACTGAGCAATCCTAACCTCAGGTTTGTGGACAGTTGTTTGTTGAAATAGGACCAGTGGATACTTTCATTTTTATCCATCCAATAAATGCCCACCTATATACAATAGTTAGTAATCAAATAAGCTTCTTTTCTTGCTTTCTTCCTAAACTAAGATTCGTAGTTTGGACAGTTTAATTTGAATTATTTGTATGGGAAGGCATGTAATTTTCATCTGCCTGCATATCATCCATTACACTGCCAGAGTATCAAAGCTCTCTCTTTTGTTGACCTTAGTTGCTGAAGGGGGTTAAAACTTCATTGACATCCTCAGTTGTGTTTATTTATTTGCACGGTCCATTAGAACGGCCACTGCTGAAAATCCAGATTGATTGGATGGTCTGAACCATGCAGAAGTAGCTCACAATTTCCATTAATTGGATCGTTAGTTTAGCTTAAAAAGTTGGAAAAAAAAAGTCAGAATTATATTGACTGTCCACTCGATCGACCAAGTAAGCTACTTGTATCTGCATTTTGGTTGTTCAAGACCAGTGAAGGTGAATGCTGTTCCCCAACGCAATGAACTCGTTTCAAAACGGCCCAATGGTGAACTCAGTGAACTCTCATGTGGTGATGGTACTGGGAGAGGTAATAGGCTCATGACTCTCTTGAGCCCATGCACAACAAACGAATGCGCTACCGCATTTTACTAACAAGCTTTTTAGCAAGCAAAGGTTGGAGATATTTCGCGCTAGAGTAGCATGTGCATTCCCTTGTCCACCACCTATTCATGCTGCCCAAGCACAATTTCCACATGCATACCTGCTGCCTAATGCCCATGCTCCCCTTCTTCTTCTTCTTCTTCTTCTTAAGGTCATCCATGCCTCTACAACTTGCTAGAACCTGCTCTCAAGAGACGCAATTCTCTAGCTGAGGTCTGGTGCACACAATAATGCTGCAGACAATACAACCAATTGCACCTCTAAGGCTTCCACCTACACATGCAAATATGGCATGCATGTGATTCTGGCTTTTCCAATCCACATTGTTAGAGAGGAACCTCTAATAATCTTCTCATCACTAAGAACAAGCCTCGTTCACTAAAAGAAACCTACCAACCTTTACCAATGAATCAAGCTAGATGTAGAGCATCCATGTTTAAAATCTCCATCATATGTGAGGTTAGTAGACCTTTGAGATTTTTGTCCCTGCAATTAGTTTTTCTGCCTTGGAGAACCTAGGCTATTTCATGAATACGAAATGAAATTTGTAATTAAATTTGAAGGTATTTTAAGAACTTGAAAATGTGGTTAGTATCTATTAAATAACTTAAATTTCACTCACAAAAGCTTACTAATGACTTATATTTTACTTGCAAAAAGCACACGTGACGCCAACTCTCTCTCATCAAACTCTAGTGCTGATTCTCCTCTAGAAATTGCAAGTTGGATAGTACAATCTATGCCACAAACTAGAGATATACATGTCCCTACCTCAAGGCACTTGCATCCATATCAGCCAGCACCCATTCCTCAACAACTTAACAGTCACACTGATTGAAAGACACCAACCATCCATTTGATGGGGATCAATTTCAAGTTTTTTTTTTTTTCCTTTCTTTCTTTGTGGGTTCCTACATACCCCACTGTTAGTACACCCACCCCCACTTTGGGAGTGGATACCACGACCTTAGTGTTGAAATGAGGCTATCTTCACTCAGTCTACCACTCGAGCTATGGATCGGGGTGTAAAAGTGAAGTGATCGGTGGTCCAAAAATGGTCGAGATTGTTCAATTGATGTAATTTTTGGGCTATGCTCCATCCACAAGAGCATGTGATTTGGATGGTCCAAATTGCCATACATGAATGCCGCATGTTCTGTGGATGGAACACCAAAAATCAAAAGAGGTAGACTAAGATGATATTGGCCCACCATTTCTAAAATGTAGAGACTCATCCATCGTATAAGCAGAGTCTAGGTAGGTAGACGATTGGTAGGATGGGGTATGTCCTAAAGATCACACTGATTGGACAATATTAACGCTCTGATTTCATCAGTTGAGTTTGCACCTTGACATTTTCTGAACATCCATTTAATAACCGACAGTTGGATGGTTAAGATTGTCCAATCAGTGTGATTTTCAGGCCATGTTCCATCCATTCCAGCCCAGTGCGGTACTTATTCTTTGCATGCCACAAATATGATGTTTGAGGTGGATGAATTACCACCATTGAGAAAATGCGGATCAACCATGAGGCCCAGATGCAAACATAAAGATTAGAATTCTCTATCATATTGGATCAACCATGGAGTGGACCACAATCTAAAATTTGCAATCAAATAACGTTAATGACCATCACTGAAAGGTATACATAAATTTGGACCATTGGAAAGAAAATTTCAATCGGTCACTCTCAACTCAGAAATCAATGGTCAGAATACATAACATGGGCTACCATGCAAATATCACACTGACCAGATGATTTAATCCATCCTTAATTTGGTCTTACTTTGGTAGCCATCCTTTTTCCAAGCCATGGATGGAATGGTTACGGTTGCCTAACAAAAGTTAATTCTTTAGAGTCATAAGCAATCCATGATGTTCAATAGATGGACCAAATTGTTAATTGGACATATTTTGTGTAAGTGATCTTGACCGTCCATGTTTAAGGCCATTGATCAAATGGACCCATTTGTTTCCTTAGAAATGATCACACATATAGCCATTTGTATGCCACCCAGGTTTCAAATTTGTAAAATATTCAATCTTTGCAAAAGGTGGGCACCACCATGATGTTCACCTGGTAAGAAAATCATGCCAATTCACCATTGAGCAGGATACAATTCCAAGATGATTGGATGGGAAATGGTATTGACTCAGTGTACTGGTGTGGCCCACCCAATAAGTTGATCAGCCTGATTTTCATATAAATCGATCATGATGGTTGGCATTTTGCATGGATTGTATACTCCACGTGACAGGTTGGCTGGAAAGAAATACACATACAACTTGTATGTGATCGTTCCTCTTTTTTGACAAGCATTTTGCTGTTATCTATCAGCCCCTTCATGTAACTAGATAAGGCCCGTGAGAGTCCGTCAGTTCGCTTGCAGGTCCATGAAAGAGGGCATTTCCATCGTGTAGGGCCGGTCCAATCCAGCCACAGGTCCCCCCCACGGATACCTTGTTATGACTCCACCCTAGTTGAAGACCCCTACTGTGGTATGCGCCAATAAGACTGCCAAAAACCGCCTGTGACACTAGTGGTACAAAGAAGTCATGGAAGATCATTTTAAAAAAGTAAAGAGGAGAAAAATGAAGTGCAGACTGTTGGAGTGAAAAGACCAAAATGAAGAGAAGTTACCTTCCCAAAGAAATCAGATTAAATGGAGCTGATGGAGGTTCTCCTTTCTTTTGGTCTTTAGGACTTCTCCCTACTGAAAAGGACACCAACCCAAACTGCTGTTTGGTAAGATAACAGTACATGTTTGTACTCTTCTTTCCCCATCAACTAGACAAAACCCCACATCTTTTCCTAAAAGTGACTAATATGCTCCTAATTCCATCACAACCCTATACCGTATTGGTAAATCAGTCATAACTTGTTTGATTGCCATCCACATCCATGTTGGGTTTGTTGGAAAGGTTACTGTATAGGGTTCTTGTCAATTTCATGCTGTTGAAACCATAGTTCGAACACAAAAACTCGAATTGACTTGATGTCCATCCGGGTTGTGTCAACTCAAAACCTCAACTAAGTGTTTACTTGGACTTGATATTCAGAATAATTATTTAGAAGTATTTACATCATCATCATCATCATCATCATCATCTAAACCTTATCCCAACTAATTGGGGCCGGCTGCACAAATCTTGTTCTGCCATTCCACTCTATATAAAGGACCATATCCTTAGTTAAACCATAGGTCATAAATCATTTCTTACTTCCTCCACCCACGTCCTTTCGGGCATTTCCCTTGCCCTTTTAAAGCCTTCAATTTGACCAACTCCTACCAGTAGTTCTTCATCTCCATTGCACATGGCCAAACCTAAGTTTGCTTTCACTCATCTTTATTGCCTATTGGTGTTACTCCTAAGTTCCTTGAACGCATTCATTTCTAATTCTATTTGTTCCACATCTTGCCACTTATCCATCTCAACATCCTCATTTCAGCTATGCTCCTATGAATACTTGTTCCTTGACCGCCCAGCATTCTATCCATAAAGCATGGCTGGTCTTGTAATATCCTATAAAATCTCCCCTCTGAAGCAATCATGTGAAACTCCACACGCATATCTCTACTTCATCGACCCAGCTCTATGAGCAGCATCTTTCTCTGTGAGCAACATCTTGGTCAGCAATTAGCAACAACTATGTAAAATATATAAAACAGCAAACCCAAGTGCACAGCACGGGTGATTTGGTATTAGACCCAAAATCCTTGCTTTTTCCCTTGCTTTCTTAGCTGAGGTCTCAGTTCTGTGTCACAACCGTTAGCTAGTTTACCAGTGGCTCGGCCTTGAAATCTCATCGAGTTGACTTGACCAAGTTTCTTAATTGAGTCACGGAGGTTTAAAACACTATGGTCTGGACATCAATTTGCCCTAAAAACCAGCTTGAATCAATCCAAACACATAGCCAGCTATGCTTCCAAGGCTTTTGGGGATGCGCTCAAGACCCGACTAATATCCAGCCTGTTGGCTGAATAACCAACAGGCACACCAAACAAACAGTCTGGATGCCACATGTGTGCCATGAATAAAGGGATAATGTAAGGCATCAAGAAAAAAGAAATAACAAACATTTCATTACAAAAAAATGCATTGGCAAACATTACTTCCTTTATGATAAATCGAATGTAACATGTGAATATATTGCCATTCTGTTTCATTATAATGCTTTAGCCATTCCATTTCATTAAAATGCTTTTTGAAAGAAAGCATCAAAATATGCAAGAATGGCACTGATACGCCAAATATTGATCATACTGCTCTATTCATTTTCATAGCAGATGAATGTCTTTTGATTGTCAAATGCTGCTTCTTACGAGAAATGCTCAACCAATCATGGTGCGCTTTCGGCCTCGCTGTCTCACTGTAACAAGTGAAGAAGACAAACATGAAGACTGCAGAAAGTATGGTCATCGAGGGGAAAACAAGAATCGAGTTGCATACCTTGAGCTAGCTTGTTCAACGTGGAAGACCATTGTTTCGACGACTTCCTGTATGCAGCGAGTATTCGATCCATCTGCTCAAGAATGCAAAATAGTGAGGGAATTTGATAGTTTAAGGTAACGGCGAATGAAAATAGGCCCATTTTGCCTTACCACATTCCCACATGAAGAATGCATTGAAAGCAGTGCTCTCTCAAGTACATACAAGTCAACAGCTTTATCTTCAGGAAGGGTCGATGTGTGGCTCAGACCAAAGTCAATGAGTATCTAAGAAAAAGAGGATATATATGCATCAAGAAGCAAGCAGAAAGCATTGTCAAAGAGCATCTGGGCATAGAATAAGAACGCAGGGCAGGAATTTAATTGCACAGAGTGTCAGGATGGAAATACCTGTGGTTAAATGAAAATTCCCTAGAACTTTAGTACTAAAATCCTTTTGAGTTGGCTTCCAATGAGGCAAGGGTGCAAGAATGTTTCAGAGAAGTTAAGGGTGGTGTGGAACATTCAAATGCAAAGAAGATGAGAAAGCTGCCTTGACAATCTGATAAATAGGTTGAACGAAGTGCGTATTAACCAATCGGAGGAAGACAGGAAATTCTGGATGTGCTCAGCAAACAGTAATTTATGCTGAAATCTTTTATATCTGCATTAATGCTGTAGGGACCATCTTGTCAAAGCCTTTGCATGGGTAGCAATGGCAAACAAGATGCTTACACTTGACAATTTGAGGTAGCGGAAGTTGGTATTATTGAATAGATGCATCATGTGCAAGAGAAGAATTGGTTGATCACCTATTTCAACTGCTTGGTGGCAGAGGAGATGCGGTCTTACATCCTATTCTGTTTTGGGATTGCATGGTGTTTTATCGCAACCATTGAGAATGTGGTGGAAGAGTGGTTGGGTGGCCCATAACAGAACCATAAGGAGACACTACAAGATGTCCATATTCATGATCCCATGGGGAATGTGAAGGAGAGAAATTCAGGGACATTAGAAGATGTGGCTTTACTGATAGATGCTTTAAAAAAGAAGGATTTTCCACACGATCATCAATTGCACACTAGTGAGGCAAGTTCTGGGGGTGCTCAACAGGCAGAAATACTTGAAACTGGGAGAATCTATAGTGAATCGCATTATGAGAGGGGAGGCTGGTTTTTTCTTGCTCTTTGTCGTTCTTGTTTTTGCATTTCATCCTTATTAGGCTGGTCCATATCTAAGTGACGAAAAGGTCACTTCTGATCTCCTTTGGAGAGCCTAAATGCATGTATTTTTTCTGTAAAAGGTCACCTTTGATATCCTTTGCAGGGCCTAAATGCATGTATTTTTTTTCTTTAGTTTTATTAATAAAAATCAAACTACCCGGATTACAAAAAAAAAAAAAACTCTTATTAATAAAAATCGTCATTTCTCGAAAAAGGATGGGAGGAGAGGCGGTTAAGAGAAAAATTAGCTAGTTGTGGAATTTAGGAAGTGTCTACATAAAATAACACTTTCAATTCTGCATTGGTGAAACTAATACCATATGTAAGGCATGTGTGTACAAGATCCAGCCAGTTCATGTGACAGGCTCCGCTGGAGATCGGCTATTATAAAACAACACACTAATTGAACAAACATAATCATTCAATCAGAAGACTATCCAGTTGAAAACATCAACAACCTGGGTATGATCATTCTAATATTAGGTAGATGGGAGCTTCTCCTTCATGGGATGAGCAATATACATGAACGGATCCTACTTGGAATAAGGGGGATGACTTTCTATACACACCATATATGCCCTTTGACCACAGCTTCTAGATTATACATCCTGATCAAGCACACTCCGCATACACAAATGGAGGCACGGACAATAACCCTCATCAGACTAGAGCTCCACCTAGGTCGCATCCATGGGACCAGCTACCTGAGCTTACTCGTTAGACAAGCTTTCCTTCCAAGTTTGTAATATGGTTAATGCATTACATGAAAGCGAGGTCAAAATATAAAAGAAAGAGTTGGTGGCCAGATTCAGAAGCTTCTGGATCTCACCAAAAAACCAATTATCTGACAGCATGCAATATCCTGGGCTGCCCCAACAATCTGGAAGTTTTGAACTGAATGCTCATGGTCTAAAGGGCCATGAGCACTATCGAGATATAGATTCCATTTTGCGGTGTCTTAAAAACACTCACACTCACAACTCAGAAAGATGTGGAAAGCTTACCTCCTACACCGCCCCTCCTTTTATCGACCCTAAAGACAATCCCAACAAATCGTTAATGACAATCCCCCAACTATCAGATTATCTTCTTTCTTTTTTTTTCTTTTGTTTTTTTGAATGATGAGAAAGAAATATATTGCAAGAAGAGGCAAAAGCGAAAATATACAAAGGGAAAACGAAAAACTATAAAACCACCCAAACCACTATAATAGCTCTGCCCAGTTATCTGGGAAATGCTCTATAACCTTTGCAGCCAGAGCCCACATAATAACGTGCCCTCTAGCTTTGGAGAAAACATCGTCGACACGATCCGATCGGTTTCTGAACGTTCTATTATTCCTTTCCAACCATAAGAACCATAAACCCGCTAGCAAAGCAAGACGCCACACTTTCCGGTCCACTTTCCTATGCATGCCTCTGTGCCACACCGAAAAAAATTGATCGATAGAACTTGGCGACACCCACGAAACTCCAAAGTGGTTGAAGAACTTATACCACACCTTCCTCGCAAAGTCGCAATGGATAAAGAGATGATCCACCGTTTCCCCATTTGATAACACATCACACAAACATTCGGAATGATCATCTTCCTTTTCCTAAGATTATCAACCGTCAGAACCTTACTTCACCCAACAAACCGTAAGAACGTTGAAGAACGTTCTATTATTCGGAATGAAAATCCCCCAACTATCAGATTATCTTCAAATAAATCTATAATTTATTTCAGATATTAAAAATCCCACTAACAAGCAAAAACGAATCAGCAACATGCCCCCTAAAATGTTCAGTCATTTGTATCTTCCATCAGCCCAACACGTAGAAGACCCCACTCAGGGAAGACACGTGTGAAGGATGAAAGGAAAAAAGGCCGAACGAACTGAAGAATTCGGGCGCCCGAACTTGGTCTGCCGGTCGCCCGAACCTCTCTGGAGGTTTTCGGACGACTTCGGGCGGGACCTCGGGCGCCCGACCGAGCGCCCGAACTTTCCCGCACTTATGTTATTTACGCGTTTTTACTTAATATTTGAGGATAGTTTAGTCTTTTTACTTGTTTTTAGTGTTTATTTAAGAGGGCTAAGCCCTAAACTCGAATTTAGCTATTGATTTGATTAATGAAAAGCCTCTTGGAGCTTTCCTCTTCTTCTCTCTCTCTCATAGTGATGCTTCTTCCTCTTCCCTGAATCTCCTTTCTTCTAACTGCTTCTTATGCCCCTCTAACCTTCTTCCAGGTAAATCTATCCCTTCGAACTTATTTGTTCAATTCCCACAATCCCCAAATTCTGATTTTGATCCTACAAACCCTAAGTTTCAGAATTTCCCGCCTTTCACGAATGACAAACGTGAACTCCGACTTTTAGGTGCCATGCAACAAACACCTGAAAATCCAAGTTGGCCATACAAAAGGCCATGGGCCTATATCATCTTGTCTAGGAATTTTAGAACGATCGAAGAGTGGGAGTCTTTGGAGTGTTCTATTGGTTACGCAGGCCTTCCTTAAGCATTTGTGTGTCTGTTAGTATGTCTTGGTTAATGAGTTTCAAATCCACATATCATGTTTTTATTGGATCATAATAATGGTTGTTAATCCCTGGTAGGGACAGTGTCGTCTGTGTGAGTGATCCAGGGTGCAATCCCTGGTAGTGTTACGTTTCAAAAAATTAAAAAGAAAAATAATAATAATAGTTGTTAACATAGTCCCAAGTATTGGCCTCTATGACCATAAAATTGGTATTTTGGGGATTATAGTTTCTCGTAGAGTTCAGATTAGTGTTTTTCTCAATGCATAAATACTTGTCGATGCCATATTGCCTATGTCATGAATGAAAATAAGTTCACTTCTCAACTAAATACTATTGGATTATTATTAAGGTGTGATGCTCTAAAACATGGTGAGACACTACAGATTTTAGAATTTATGCAAGTTCAATTTTAAATCCCCAAATAATCCTATTGATACTGATTTAAAGGGGCAGTAGAAGATTTCAAAGTGTTTATCTTAATCGGTAAGTGGAATTCTCAATGTTTTCCCAATCCTAGCTCAATATCTGATAACTCTGCTGCTAGAAAGCAACATCCTATGTCAAGTAGTGAAGCCCAAAAGAATATCGCACTCTTAAAGCATGAGCACAAGCCTTTCTGTATCTAAATGGAATGCAAGGTACTGATACATGTTGGCCCACATACTATATAGTCTATAGATTAATATTAGCATGAGGCATGTGTGTTTATTCATTGCATGTTGTATTAGTGCATGTGCATCATCTTTCATGTTCCAACAGATCTCTGTAACTTTATTGTAATAAGGATGTTAGTATTAGGGCAAGAGGAAGAGAACACTTGTTTCCCCAAAACTCTCTTCTTTTCTTCTCTTCTACTCTTCCTCTTCCTTTTCCTTTCACCCTTATTTCTTCATTTTATTTTCCTACTTGGTATTAGAGCAGATTTCTAGCGTCAAAACCTTGCTCTTGTGAATAGTAGACTGTTGATGTCAACAGTCGTACGCCGGGGGGGGGGGGGGGGGGGGGGGGTTGAAAGGTGAGCAGCCGTACGGATGTATGACGTGGCTTGAAGAGATTTCTTTGGATTTTTGGAGAACATGATATGAGGAGATTTTTGGTGATTTTTTATCCCTCTTCCCTCGAGTTTTTCCTGAAATAGAGGTTTTTCAAAAAACAGGCCTCATTCCTTCATTTTCTTGATTTCTCTCAATCGGCTCAAATCCCTTCAACATGAATGGTCGAAATACCTCCCTCAATCTTTCCATAGAGGGTTTTCTAAAAGAAAATCATTTTTGAGTTGCTTTTTACACCAAAAATGTGGCCGGTTGTATGATTTTTTTGGGATTTACTGTTCCAAACATACACCAAGTTGTTGTGTATGTTCCCCTTGGCTGTTTAATCCTATTTCTAACTGTTTTTCTTCTCCCTATTGATTGTTTGGTGGCTGCCTTACAACTTTGGGTTGCCGTTTTCCTCATTTAGACTTATTGTGGGCCATTTTTCCCTCTCTTCTCATGAGTTGCTGTTTTTAGGGTCATCTATGGAAGACAAAGGGGCTTCATCTTCCTCTGTTGCATCTCTTGAATCCAATCCCTCTGGTGATTACGTCAGTTAAGTTGAACAGCAACAACTATCTACAATGAGCTCAATGGGCCCGTGAGAAGTTATTTTACGTATTGGATGACCCTCCAAGCACTTCGGATGCCAATTACAAGACTTGGACAAAGGAAAATTATCAAGTTATCGCTTGGTGTTGAACAGTATAGAGCCTTCCAGTGAATAACTCCATTATGTTTCTATAGTTCCTACTCATACATGTGGGCGCATGAGCTCATAATGCGATAGTGAAAATTAACAAGCACAAAATGCAGGCGAGATCTTTAAAAAGGCAGGTCATAGGCACTAACCAGTTGATTGGTACCTGCTTTTAAGTAACATATTTGATGTTGTTAAGTCACCATGAACCAGGCCACCGTCATGTAGTTTTCCAATTGCATCACCTATCTGTGTCGCAATATCATCCATCCGCTCCTCGATAACACCGTGCTCACCAAAGGCTAAGAGAACTTCCTTCACAGCTGGCCCCTCAATGTATTCAAATGTTAGAGTATGCAACACTGGATCCATGGCGTACAAAGTGGGAGTTGAAACACCGAGTCGCCTTGCCTTTGTCATGCACCGAGCCTCCTGCATAGAGCAATAAAATCATCAACAGGCCCTCAACAAAGAAAGAAAGAAATCACATACAGATGTGTAATATCTATGAGCTTCCTTTGATGCACACATCAATGTTGTCAAATCGCTTAAGTGGTACCACATGTGTGATCACAAAAGCAATCACACCTTTTTTTTTAATGTTAAATGCAAAAAAAATGGGAAATTTTATGATTTTTTTTTTCATAAAGACTTTTAACTACTCCAATTTGGTTTTGTTTATCTATTTCAATTTTCAATTTAATTTGTGTACTACCTAAGCTATAATAACTAATAAGTTAATAAACCATTAACTACAAGATGTAAAAAACTAAAAATTAACAACTCAACAATTTATACAAACAAAATCTACAAATTACTATCTACCATATACATTGGTCCCTCTCTCCACTGTGGCACATCACCACCATCCATCATCGTCAGAGTCATCTCCTTCTTCAACTGTATACTCCATCTTCTTCTATTTCTTCATCATCTGTCCACACAAGTTACTCATCTACGTCTAATGGTCGAACATCTTTTTCTTATACTTCTTCAATCTTAATATCATCTTCTTGTCATTGACTGCTACTAGCCCTCATGGCTACTGCTCGCCCTTCTTTTCGTCCTTTGAGAATCTTCGCCAGGTGTTGATCCATAAGCTGACGTCTTCGACTTAGGCCCATGTAACGGTCTTGTCGGCAAAGATTAGCTCCTTTTGTCTCTACAAGCCATTCACTATCTACCTACAAATCATCTCGGCTGATAAGATCATAGAATCTAGGCTTTTCTTACCTAGCCTGAAATCTTTCTTATAGCTTCTGATTATACTGGACAAAGACTGTCCAAGTCATTGAGTTTCTTTTGTTCGAGACGATTTTTTTTTCCATGTGAATCTGCATAACATTTAAAAATTTCAATTAAAAGTGAATTAGGAATTTAGCATTAAAACTGAAAGCAATTTATAGTACTTTTAAGTCATAAAACCTAACTCGAATGTACTCAATTACGCTCGTAACCACTCACAAAACACACAAGGATAATAATTCTCAAGGCCAACTTTTGTAGTGCCACATGCCTCCTAGTCGGGTCAACTCTATACATTGACCACCAGTTAGCTATGCAAATAAGTTAGACATTTGCTCACTTGACTTCTTACATTGTAAGTTATAACTTCATAGAAGTGTATACATGGCAATTTCATACTTCTATGCCTGATAACAATGTCTCTTGAGAAAATCCCTGCACTCTTCATGTAGAAGTCAGTTCCTAAGAAATTCTATCATGTTCTTGTTTGCCTGGAAACATTCTTTCTAAAACGTTAAGAAATCCGACCATATGCATCCTGCTGCCACAGTTCAATCAGCGAACGCAAGAATAAAGCTAGATTAAGGATGTAGGTAGCCAAATACAATGGGGATGACATTTGACCTACCCCATCTAGCATCTATAATTATAATACCTAGGATGGGTTGGTAATCACGTCCATCATAGTTGAAGTGGTCCATGATTTTGTTTCTAGCCTTCACCATCACATCATAGATATAGCCCATGTGTGGACTTTTCATCACCATCTACCAATCGCAACACACATACTAGGGTTTCAATGATTTTAAGGCCTTTACCACTTGATTCCAAAAGCAATTAGGAAAGAATGGTTTGTTGGACTAACATTCCTGTGGCCTTCTTTGACCAGGGTCCATTATTCTAATCGGCTGACACTACTGAAGGTCCTAAGTTTAACTTTATTTGAATTTAAGCTTTGTAGTGTTAAGAAAGTTGTTGAGAATCGGGTCACGGACGAACGAAGCAAATTACACCCAGGGTGACTTCTCATGTGATGGATAAGAAGGGCATGCTTGCACATAAATATTGTGATTCTCCTAGCCCTAGTAATTACCTTAAGATACAACCTATCCTACATCTCGAACATTAGATCAACACAATGTGCCGCACATGGAGTCCATAATAAACACTACCTCTTCTCCATAAGAAGGCAACCTGCAACTACATAATTAGCTATGTTGTTTGTGATAACTTAGACAACATATTACTCTTCTGCCTCTTCTACCTCTTCAACTACACTATCTAACAATTTGAATAATATAATCAACCGTGTTGGAATGGGCCAATGTATTCACGGACTTTAAAAACATTGTCCCAGTTGGACAATTAACAAGAAAGTTTATCAATGCCGACCAGATCTACCAGGTCCATCCATCAGCTATTAATGTACAACTATAAATTTTCCAACTTTCTTTGTATTCAGATATAAAGTTTTTTAGTAAATTGAACCTCATTTTTCAGGCGACTCTCCCTCATTTTATGATAGGAAGGGGGTTTCAAGCAAGGACCAAATTGACCTATGACTTGACCAAATTGACATATATCTTCAACCATTACCTTGAAACTCTTTCATCTTTAATATGTTAAAAGCTGCACTAGCTTTATGCAATCACTTTGCAATGTACTAAATCATGGTTTTTTTTATCCTTCTACTTATAGGTTTGTTAAAGTGGTTTGGACCAGTCATTTGCCCTTATACCTTTGACCAACCCCAACTTCCGGATGTGGTCTACACCACATCCATAGGCCCATGCCCACGAGCTCTTTTCGCTACCGGTCTAAATCACTCTATAGATGTAGGTGGTGCAGAAGCATCCAAATGTACTACATCGATGTCTTCATAAGCTTCTCTCTCCATAAATTCTTCTTGAATAACCGTTGTGTTGTCTTTTTCGAGCATTATTCTCCATGTAATCCACGATTTCCTTACAAATCTCTGGAGTAATATCAGGACATGCTCTTGCATTTTATCCCGGTGCATGAGCAAGGTGTTGGTTATGCTAGGCAATACCACCAAAACTTATGTATTTGCGCAGATCATACACTATCTAGGACTTTTCACCAACACTTTGATAGTACCCAGTTCTTCTAACCCAAGTCATTTGACTTCGGTTTCAAAGAAGAAAATTGGGAAGAAGACATGATGATTACACTAGGTAGTGTACTAGTGTATGAGTAAGTACGTTAAACAAATAATGAAACAAATAAGCTATATGCTAGCTACTAGTTAAATACTAACGACTAACCAGTAAGTAGTAACTATTAAATACCAAATTACTAAACAGTAAATACTAAATATTAAATATTATTATACTAATGTAGATGTCTACTATTAGTCTATTATTATTAGATTATTAGTTACTATATGAGAGAGAGAGAGAGAGAGGGAGAGAGAGGAGAGAGAGAGAGAGAGGGTGTGTCTCAATATAGTGGTGGAATTACAATTTACAACAATTGTTAGGGGGGGTGCTTGAGAGTTGAATCAAATGAAGTCTTGAACCTCTTGAAATCTTGAAGTCTTCAAATCTAGTGTTCAATACTTGAACTTGAATGCCTAACGTCTTTATTCTTGATAAAAGAAATGAATAAGAATGAATGAATGAATGATATACTACAGGAACACAATACACTTGTACAATTACAACTTACAATAAAATGAAATAATGTTGATTGTTGGGTGGCTCTTAAATATTTGTTTGTCAGTAGACTCCTGAATTGACTTCTCACTTGAGTCTCTTGAGTCTTGAGAATGGTAATGAAAGAAATAGATCATAGAAGTTAGAACTTAGAGTAGAGATTAGAAATAGAATGCTAATGAAAGAAAGATTGAGAGATGAGATAAGACTTGAGAGTTGAGAGAATGAGATTAGAGAATAGAGAGAGAATGGATTAGATAATTTGAGAACAGAGAAAGAAAGAGAGTGAATAAGAGAATAAAAGAGAATTAGAGAATAGAGAGAGAGAGAGAGAGAGAGAGAGAGAGAGAGAGAGAGAGATGAATAAGAGAATAAAAGAGATTAGAATGAGAGATTGAAGAATGAAGATTGCTTCTTGTGATCTTGTGACTATTGCGTATTTGCTTCAAGCCTTCAAGTGAAACGATGAAAGAGAGAGAGAATGAAAGTGTATAGGGCTTTAGGCTTTAGAATGCTTAATAAATGAGAGCAAGAGAGTATATGAGAGTTTTGGGGAAAGTATATTATAAATAGAGAGGGGAGGAGTGCCTTATTATGGGGGAAAAACCAGATTTCAACAAAGAAAAAAAAAGAAGAAGAAAAGAAGTCAACGAAGAAGAAGAAGAAACTCCAATGGTCAGATTTCTTACTGTTGCAGTATATGCGATCGCATAATCTGCACATGGCATATGCGACCATCGCTTATACAATTGATTTTGACAACATTGGCACACATACACAACAACATACTGTTGTCATCTTGTATTACGGCCATTAATAAACTAGAAACTGTCCAAAGAAACCCAGTATATCCATCGCAGAGGAGAGTATGTGTGAGAATAAACAAATGGGTAGAGCAGAACAAATCAAAAGAGAATCTATTCAACAAGAAACTGACTGCATTTAAGCGTTTCAGAGTCAACTTTGAGTCCAGCAACGGATGCCTGTACTTCTTGGAGAACCGTTCCTTGACAATTGATTTCCTTCCCAAGAATGTTGACTCAAAAACCCTCTGAAAATAAGGCCCAAACAGCATCAGAATTCAGAGCTGATCATCTTGCAGGAGAAATGCCAAAACTTGAAGTAACATTTGTAAATTCACACTCACAGCTTCCGCCCCCTGCTTTAATAGCACATTAAAGCACTCTTCGTTTTCATGATCCTTGATTTCCATAAGAAATTTCCTGCAAAAGCTGCATGAAGTGTAAATTAAACCATGACTGTTGAGTAAGAATAGGACTGGAGAGTTAAAAATCTTTGTCAAAGCAGTTTGCTGGTTAAGTAAAAATTCAATGTCATAGACATAGTAGTTTGTTGGTGAAGTGTACAGGATATTTGAAATTCTACCTCTTGCATCTGCTTATGTAGACTTCAGCATGCATCAGACCATTAACTCCTAAATGCACGCACATACAAGGTCTTCAATAATGTTAACGGTGACCATAACAGCCATTAGGGCCATTTTTTTTCGGAAAAAAAAAACTTGTATCAGCCCTGTAACTAATGGGCCGTAACGGTTGTTAAGGGCCAATTTTGTCCGTAACAGGCTGTAACCGTTACAAAACTGTTTTTTAATACCTTCCCACATATCGACAATCCTTTTTTGTTAAATGAAAAGGCCTACTCTAGCATGGATCACCTTTTTTCTATAGATCGATAATAACGAAAATTAAAGCATCGCCGAGGTTTTCAGAAAGACCGTCAAATTGTTCATGCTTCCAAATCAGGGTCTCGTCAAAGTTATGTCAAATTATGATAAAGGCTAACGACTAAGCTGACCTATTGTGAAAGAGATGGTATGTGTTGTTGCAAAGTCACCAAGATAACAACAAACTTAGGTGGATCAAAAACGGCCGCACTAGGCATACATGGAATGATAGAAGTTAGTTAAAAAAGATTTATGAGAATGTAGAACTCCACATGAGAATTCCTCAACTGTAAATTGTGAGAATAGGAAATGCGGTTCTTAAACTCACTTCCAGGACTTTTCACTCTGTCTAATGTGCTTTATAAGCCGTAAATAAATAAATAAATAAAGGACGAAGAAATAAACTTGTATCAGCCAGTTTATGAATCAAACAAATCTTTCAGTTTATCTTTGAGTTGGACAAATTTGTCGTAACCAAGGTATGCATTATCATGGGAAAAGCATATGCCGCAAGAGGCTGTTAAAGCTTGATACTGATGGTGAAATGACTTCTTTTATATTGTTGACTTGCCATCTTTATGACATGATATATTTGGACAAGTTTAGAAGCACGAATTCGATGATAAAATTAGGAGCAACGGCTTGGTGCTCAAATGATAAAACTATCAAATGCAAGATACATGTGCAAATTAAGATAATTAACCAGGCTTTATTTAAGGTAAAAAGAAATTACAAGTAGATAGAACACATACCCTCATATAAATAAAAACACACATCTAAGCATTATTAATCATAATACATACATATGCATCATTATCTAAGCCTTATCCCAAGAAACTGGGGTCAGCTACATGAATCCCACTAGGGCTGTAAATGGGTCAGCGGACCCGATGGGGTACCTGAACCCAACCCATTTAGACCCAACCCAGACCCGATCCATTTGTTAAATGGTACGGGTCTGGGTCCAAGAACAGACCCAGTTGCTAAACGGGTCTGGGTCTGGTTTCCTTTATATTAGGCCCGAGCCGACCCGACTCAACTCAAACCCATTTAGTAAGTGAGCGGGTTTAGTCTATGTTTCAAGGGACCCGTCCAATCCAGACCCGTCCAAACCCGATTTTAAGCTTTGTAAAATGCTTGTATACTTGATCTAAGACCCGGACCTATTAGACCTGACCCATTTATAAATGGGTCTAGGTGGATCTCCCTCTACTAGACCCGGACCCATTTATAAATGGGTCTGATGGGTTGAGTCGGACCCGACCCGAACCTACCCATTTAGTAAAAGGGTTTGGGTCTAAAATTTGGACCCAGACCCGTTTAGTAAATGGGCGGGTCTGGTTTTGGCTAAACCCGCCTCGAACCCGACCATTTACAGCCCTAAATCCCACTCCACCATTCCACTCTATCAAGGTCGAAATGTCAGACTGTCAGTATTCATGAGAGAGTTGTAGCCAAATTTTAACGCCAGCTTGGGATACATGCAGGCTTGGGACCGGCAATAAAAGAGCAAGACTCCCACATGCCTAATTAAGCAATTATACATTCAAATGTATATGATCAAAGTAGTAACTTAAGATGGGAAAAGGTGTTCTATCATATTTATTGATTATTCTTCTACACCCATGTATGCATATTTATTACGAATATGATAACTTGGAAAAGTTTAAGATTTATAACATTTAAGTAACAAATCGATTAAGGACTAGTTGTAAAAACCCTTAATAAATCAATTTTGAGTCAAAGACCGAGGTTGGTGCTCCGTGCTCCCCAAGGTTATTTGGCCCTTTCAGAGTGCTTTCATTTCAAGGAAACAGATCCTTGACAACACCCCGATTGCCTATAAATGCTTGGATTTTTGCCAGAAGAAGGGCAACCAGAGTGTGGTCTATAAATTGGTCCTTGAGAGTGTATACAACCATGTTGATTGTTCCTTTTTGGACTATATGTTGGCTTGGATGGGGTTTGGGTCCAAGTGGAGACATTAGATTCACAGCCATAGCATACAAAAACGGTTACGTAACAGCCATTACGTAACCGTAACAGCCATAACCATTACGTGTTACGGGGCCGAAATGGTCGTAACAGCAGTTACAGCAAAGACTGCCTGTAATGGCCCCGTAACAACCCTGTAATGATCATGTAATGGTCTCGAAATAGTTTTTTTTTTTTCAAAATAAAAAAAAGGCCATAATGGCACATATTGTAACGGTAACGGCGGTGGCTGTTACGGCCACGTTACCGTTATGGAACACCTTGTCCACAGGTGTGTCCTCTGCCAGGTCCTCGGTCGTTATCAATGAGTCCCCATTTGAATTTTTCAAAGCCTTTAGAGGCCTGTATCAGGGGGATCCTCTATCTCCATTCCTTCTTATAGTTATTCATGAGGTCCTTAGTAAGATGTTGTCCAAAGGTCAAGATATGAGTATCTTCTGGAGCTTCAAGGTTGACACCTAGCAAATTTCTCACCTTCAATTTGTTGATGATACCATTCTATTTTGCTAGGATGAGGAGATCATGGTGGCTAATCTAAGGATCACCATCAAATGGTTTGAAGTGGTCTTTGGATTAAATGTTAACTTCGCTAAAAGTGAGATCCTTGGTATTCCTTCAAGAGATCTCCCAACTCGCTAATCATTTTAGCTGTCGTATTGGCTCTTTTCCCTTGTCTTACCTCGGCCTTCCCCTTTGCCTTGGGAAGCTTATGATTCATCTTTGGCTGATATTTGTGTAGACCCTTCATATATGTCAGTGTGATCTGATGAACAAGTTGGATGATTAGATACACATCCCTGTGGGCCCTAGGAAGGTTTCAATTTTGAACAGTGAACATTCCTGCATGCACACTTAGCTTTTACTTGGCTTTTGGGTAGGAATAGAGTTCTTATCATCGATAATCTTTGGAAGCATGGTATGATCCTTCCCAATATGTGTCTGGTGTGCAGAAAAGATACGGAATCTGTTTTTCATCTCTTTATCTCCTGTTCTTTCGCTACCAAGGTTTGGAACAGCCTTCTCCACTTTTATAACATTGCCTAGATCATGTCGAACACCTTGGAAGGTTTATTCTGCTCCTGGCACGGGGGCATGCCTGTTACTTTAGCTAGAAGCAGCTGGAGACTATTGTTGCCCACAGTTCTATGGTCAATCTGGGAGGAACGCAACAACCGCTGCTTCAGAAATGTTTCTTTCCAAACCTTTTTAGCAGTTGTTTCAAACGTGTTTGGGTTTTGTAAAAAGTGGGACTTGAGCTAAGCTTCTGTGGTCCATTTTTTGTTGTATTATCTTTCATTTTGGCCCCAGATCTGTTGTAATCCTAGTTTACTGGGAGCGAGATCCAGTTTTCAGGCTTGTTTTCTTTCTCCTTTTTTTTTCTTTTGTATTATTTTACCTTTGAGCTTTTAATACTATTCTTTATCTTTCAAAAAAAAAAAAGAAGAAGAAGAAGAAGAAGAATTAGAAGAATGGATTTCCTTATGCAAGGGGGAGATTCTTCTAAGAAATTCCATCTGCTAAATTAGAAAGAGGTTGTTACCCTATCGATGAAGGGGGGGCTAGTATTAGGCATCTGGATGTTTTTAATGTGGTGTTGCTTAGTGAGTGGGTTTGGCGTTTTGGTATGGAAGAGTCCAGAATGTGGAGGGTCATTGCTGCCAAGTATGCTTGTTTCTCATGGGGTGGTGGATCAAAGACCTCTCTGTACCGTAACTCCTTTCTATGGAAGGGTATTTCTCGAGTGGCCTCTAAGGTTTTTGAAGGTATCAGCTTAGTTGTTGGGATGGGAACAAGGATCAGATTTTGGGAGGACATCTGGTGTGGCAATTCGTCACTCCATTCGTCCTTTCCTAGATTGGCCCACCTTTATCCCCTTGTTGCCGAAATTATATGATTCTTAATTCGATGATATGATCCCTTCTTTCTCCTTTGCTGGAAATTTCACTCTCCTTAGGCGTGGAAGAGTCCCTTCTCTAGTGCTCTACCAAGTCTGGATCATTTTCAATTTGTTCCTTCTACTTGTAGCCAACTTTAGTCAATCCTAGAGGTGATGGGAGCCACACTGCCCCTATGCAGTCTTATAAAGCTCCTAAAGTTGCCGCCTTTTATTGGCTTGCTGGGAGAAATAAGATCCTTACCATAAACAATCTTCGAATGTTCTCCAGATTTATTTGGTCTAGTATTCTTTGATCTTCGGACATTTCCTAGGTAATGTCCAGCTAGATCTATAGTTTGTTTTGCACTTGGCATGTTGAGGGAGGAGGTTGATTGGGTAAGACCAAATGGAAGGTTGCCTTGCTCGCCATCCTTTGGTCCCTTTGGAGCCAAAGAAATAGCCGGTGCTTTTGGAATCAAAGCAGATCTACCGATGGGTAGAGTTTGACACGAGCCGAATCGAGTTGAACTTGACACAGCTCAGCTCAGTTCAGCCAGCAGCTTACCTTGGCTCGAATTCGGTTCAGCTCGGTCCTCGAGCTGTATTGGCCAGCTCGGTCCTCGAGCTGTATTGGCCAGCTCGGCTCGGTTCGGTCAAAAGCTCGAGTCAATTTGAGCCGAGATCAAGCTGAGTTCAAGCTAAAGCTTTCAAGCTAAGTTCAAGTTCAAGCTTTCAAGCCGAGTTTGAGTTCAAGTTGTCAAGCCGAGTTTGAGTTTGAGCTGTCAAGTTGAGTTCTTATTTAGACTAATTTAAAGTGTAGTGAAGTCGAGAACTGTGGAACCCAAATTCTGAATATGTAATGTACATAAAATCCAATGCATACAATTCAAACTTACAAATGGAATCAAACAAAAAATATTACAATTTAAAAACTTACAATGTTTATATCATCAATTTATTATGCTCCATAGGAGTGCCTTCCTGGCATATAACCATAGTCACGTCCATAATAGTTACCTAATACATCTGAACCGGATCCATTACTTTCGCCCAATGTTGTCAAATGCGATCGCATATGCACATATGCAATCGTGTATTCACATATTATGGAAGAAATCGCATATGCCATGATGGCATGTGCGACCATGGCAAGTATGCCATGGCATACTTTTATATGCAACTAATATGCGATCACATAATGGCCCAATGGTTTGAAATATGACCATTGAGACTTTTTTTTTTTTTTTTTGCAATTTCAGCCACTTCTACCCGTAAATAGGCACCCAAATCCCCCTCATTTTCCTTGTTCTCCTCTCTCTCTCTCTCTCTCTCTCTCTACAAGACTGCATTAAGCTCGAACTTAGGAGATTTGTTTGCCAAGCTCGAGCTGCTATCTAAATTTTCATATAAATACTCGTTCTCCTCTCCTGAATCAGGTGGAAAGAGTTTTTCAGCGTGCTCTTGTATAATTTTAACTACATTTTTTAAGTTTTTTTTTTTTTGTGAGCAGATTTCTTCGAAATACCTAACACCTTGTAAAATGCATCGAGACTTGAGAGAAACTTCGATGCTTTGTCACTCTTTTTCTTTTTTTCCTGTGCTCAATCCTGTTTCGACATCATGTTGTCTTGGAGGATAACGTTAATGTTTAGAAGCCTATTCCATACTACATTTCAAGGTGAGTTGTAATTGTTTTTTTTTTTCCAATGCTAATAATCTGGCTTCCTCCTTTTCATTTTCCCTACTAGTTCTCTCTACTCTTCGTATATCAAAATTTTCGCCAATTACAACTCTCGTGGAAGGTTTGAATGGGGTAGAAGGTTTCTTATTTGAATCTAGAAAGGCCTGAAAAAGAAGTCATACTTCCTAGGCTTTAAGACACGATTTTGCATCTCCACCCCGACATGTTAAGTGTAACCTAAGTCAATCAGTTTTGTTAATAAACTTTGCCCACACACAAATCACACATAATCTTCATTCTTCTAGACCTTGGGGCGTGGACTAGGGAAGTGTAGTCCCAAACGTCGGTCAATGGGTCAAATGACGACATATCTACACTTCATGTTTTGGAAAAATTTTGTATTTTGGTACAATTAGAAATCAAACGGAAACTAGAAACGAACAACTTGGCGTAAAACCTAAACAAAAGAATATGATCAACAAATGCAATAATGAAATATGTTTTGGTACAAGCATAATATAAAAAAAAATTAAAAAAAGTCATTTCATTTCTTCAAATGTCTAATACATTCAACTCACGCACACAATACACCACTTTCAACAAATAGAAATAATTTATAACCTCCTTCATGTAGCAATTGTTGCAAGTGCAATCTCGTCCTAAGACTCAAACTCCTCATCCTCAATATCAGAACTATTACTTCCCCTAATTGTACGCAACCAATCTTGTGTACAAATTAATGCTTCGACTGTTTTTTGTGAAAGTGGGCTTCGATGCTTGCTTACAACCCTACTCCCCGTGCTAAAAGCGGATTCTGATGCGACCGTTGAAATTGAAATTGACAATATGTCTCGTGCCATCACCGATAGTGTAGGGTATTTTGATTCACTGACTTTCATCTTCCGCCATTCTAAAACATCAAAATCTGAGTCTGAGCACATTACGATTGGCTCTTTAAGATACAAGTCTAGCTCTGATTCATTTGTCTGATTTTCTGTTTCTTCTTGTGCTATGAAAGACATGTATTCACTGAGCATATTGTCATCTCTTGTAGAAATATCCAGAGCTTTAACTTCTTCAGCACTTGATGTGAGTAAAGTAGAAACATAAGAAATGTACAATTCTTCAATTGCGCCACGAACCTTACAAGTTTCGGTTAGCGCCAATTCAACAGAATAAATCTTCATAAAAATAAACTTAACGAAGCCCATCTTGCAACGAGGATCAAGAACAACTGCTAAGGTCATTAACAAATGGCATTCGTCCCAGTACTTATCAAACTTTATTTGCATACCAATTACCATCAGCTGTAGAAAATCTGGACCTTCACAGGCACTTTTTTTAGGGCTTTCTTAATCTTCCAAAGTGTCGGAAGAAATAGATTTGCGGTGGGATACTTATTTCGAGAAAAAAAACTTCATGCAGTCATAAAAAACTTTGAGAAATTGTGAACTTCTTTTTCTTTGCTCCAATCATCTTCATTAGGCAACCAAGAATATGTTCTATCACGTGCCGCATATTCAGAAAACGCAAGCTTCAATTCCATGGCCGAATCCAACATTTCAAAAATCGAATTCCAACGTGTACATACATCTATCTTCAACATTTTATGAGATGTCACATTCAAATGTTGAATTATATCATCCCATATACTTAATCTTGAATGCGCACCCCTTACATAATTTATACTCTCTCTTATGTTCTCTATAGTTGGGTCAATTGTTTTCAGCCCTTCTTGTACAATCAAGTTTAGTATGTGGGTACAACACCTAACTTGGAATACTTTTCCCTCAAAAAATAAATTTCCGGTTGCCTTGAACTAATTACGTAAGAATGAAATTACACTGTCATTTGCAGAGGAATTTTCTAAAGTTATTGAAGAAATTTTCTTTTCAATGCCCCACTCCTACAGACAACTGTAGATGCAATCTGAAATAACCAAACCAGAATGAGAAGGAAGGTAGCGGAAGTTCAAAATTCTCTTGCAGAGTTTCCAATCTTCATCAATGTAGTGTGCAGTTAATGAAATGTATTCCTTTCTTTGATTGGACGTCGTCCACAAATCAGAAGTCAAACTTATTCTAGAGACTGATGTCAAAACTGCTTTCATTTTCATCTTCTCGTTTGCGTACACCTTCATACACTCTCTCTTCACAGTGGCGCGGGAGACCTTCTCAACTTGAGGGTTAAGTAATTTAGAGAATTCCATAAAAACTTCGCACTCTACCATTCTAAAGGGTTTTTCCTCAACGATCACTAATCTTGCATACCACTCTTTCAGCTTCTCCTTGTCTAACTTATAAGTGGAAAGTATACCTTGAGAGTCGTCCCCTTTAGTCTTGGTAAATGCAAGCAACTGTTGACCTGGAATTGGGATTCTTGGTCTCTTTGAACAACTCCGCCTATGTTTGTGTAAATGAGTAGTTGTCCCCTTAGGATTCTTACTGTATAAAGTTTTGCGATGAATATATCTAACCTTCAGTACACCATTAACCATGACTTCTTCAAAGTCATCCTACACTGTTGATCTTTTCTTTCCTCTGGCCGAAGCTGAAGACACTTCTCCCTCCACGATAAGATGAGATGTGGCTGATGCACTGACACCGGGGGTAGTAGAGACTTCCTCACCAATCATCTATAAATATAAAGATGTAAGAAACTAATTTTTAGACATTTATCAAAACACAGTGTTGTCAACTTAAATGCCCTTCCAAATTTTCTAGACTTGCCTAACAATTTAAATCAGACACCCATTCGAGGTTAGATATATTGTAATGCTTTCTTTTTCTAATTTAAATGCCACGCAAAAATTCTGCCAACATCTCCCCGTATCTCTCCAGAAATATTAATCATGCATTTGATTCCCATGTCAAGTATCCACACAAAGTGTGGATATTTAATAATGGAAATAAATGCAAGAAATATATCCAGAGAGAAACGGAGAGAAAAACCGGTACAAGCGTATGCATTTAAATTAGAATAAATGAAATCATTCCAATCTATCCAACCTTGAGCTGTTAAAAAATGGGACAATTTGAGAATTTCTATGCCTCTAAAAACACATTGTATCTATGCATGGGAACATAGAAATCCTCAAATGGGCAATTGATTATCCTATACAACAATTCTAACAAGTCAAACAATTTCTAACGATAAACAATTCTAACAGTCCAATAAACAAGTCTAACCATTCGAACAACTTCTAACAATTCAAACAATTTCTAACAACAAAAAATTCTAACAATTTCTAATAATTCTAACAACAAACAATCTATATAAAAATTCTAACAATTCCAATAATAAACAATAAAAATAATAAACAACAAACAATAACAGCGGCCGAGCTAACTAGTCATTAGCTGCTAGCTGGGATTGACAGCGGACGGATGGACAGTGACAACGACCATAAAGTCATGTAGGACAAGGATCCAGTGATGCGGACATCAGTGGTGCACCCTTTAGAGTGTATTAGAGGAGGTGACGTCGCAAATCAAGTGTTGGAGTAGACGAGTTGATGTGGATAGACGCCAGGCCCATTGGGCCCATTTTCTAATGCGTTACGAGTACACGAGCTGCAAGATCTCACAGGAGCATCATAACCGCTGGACCATGGAGCGGATTTACGTTTAGGCACTTTTCTGTTTATTTCCTTGTTTCTAAGCGCTTTAGTGTCGTTATTTATTTTAGGCGTTTTTATGTTATTTATTTGATTTTTAGACACTTTAGTGCACTTTTTATTTTCGTAGCTTATATATACTGTGAGAAACCCTATTTCAAAATCATTGAATGAATAGAAAATTTGTGTTTTTCTTCTTCTTTGTTTGAGAGATTAGGGTTTTAGGATTGACCCTCGGGTGTTGAGGATTCCACCCCGGAGTTCCTGTTTTCTCTTCTCTATTTCTTCAAGGTGCGAGGAAAGGTAAGCTTCTTTTGATTCCTAATTCGTACTTCATGAGAACGCATTATTTTTCGACATCCTTCGTCCTTTTCTGAACCCCCACCCCCCGGTTTTTTGTATGATCGAAAAGAGGGATGCCTAGCCATGAGAACCGGATCCAAACTTGACTGTGGACTGGTCTATGCTAGATCTGGGATATCCTCATATCCCTAGATCCTCCCTGTTTTACGATTTTATGTGGTTTTATGCTAAAGGGCATGATCCGGACGGACGGATCTCATCTTCGTGTTGAGATTTGTTAGTTTCCTCCGATTGAAAGTAGTTAGTTTCGTAATTTTATTATTTGAATATCTTCCAATTGAATATACATGCATCTAGGGTTAGGTCATCGCATGCCCCTGCATCACCCAAGCTGTCATGCTGCCAGCTGGATTGTCATTGACAGCGGCCAGCCGGATGCACAGGGACAGTGCCCGGACGCCTAAAATGAGAGAGAGTGGCAGAGGGAGACATGAGTACCCTGTGCGCAAAATTTTAAATTAAAAAAAAAAGCTTAAATTAAAATATAGGAAATGAATAATTTCTCAAGAGTTCAAATTTTTTTTATTTTTTTTATTTTTTGTGATAATGTAGGTATCATACGCTACGCTACAACTTGTTATCCACAACAAGAAAATGGAGTCTCAAAAGGAAATATAGGACTCTAGTAGAGACGATTACTAGAAGGTTGGAAAATTCTAGGCTTGTTCATGGAAGTTGGAGGAAGCATTCATTGTAGCATGTCATATATTGAATAGAAAGTTTTGGGCTCAAACCCTTAAAATGCAGATGCAAACTGTCCACCACTAACATCATATGCTTCTAACCATTCATTTAATTATCATAGATCGGATGATTAGGATTATCCAATTGAAGTGATTTTTGGGAGACATACAATCCAAGATGCAAAGCCCACATTATGGATTGTCCACACTAGTTGTTGGCTGATCCAATCATTGTGAATTTTTGTGAGGTATCCGCAATCCAAGGTTTGTGAATGTGATGAATGGTCTAGGTGGATCATTGGATGATTTTGTTATGATCAATTTACCTGTCCATTTTACTGATAGTTGATCAGATGGTAAGGATTTTTATTATTAAAATAATTCTTCTGGGAGGTCTAATGTGCAATACACATGACGGATTTTCCAAATTATGTATTGATTTATTTGTTATGTTCAATATAGGCCATGCATTTTGGTGGCCAATGACATGATGGTTATGAAATCCAATCAAAATCATCGCCAAAAAGGCATGTGCAACTGAAGTTGGGTCTTAAAGGATGGACGGTTCAGATCCACCATTGGAAACTTGCACACTACAATTGATTCAGGCCATAAATTTGAGTGCCAATGATTCAATGGTACAAACCATCCAATCAAAGTGGTTTACTAAAGGGCATGAGAAACAGATGTGAACCTCTCTCAAAGTTAGGGCCGCTACTAGGGCAGGTTGGCTCGGGTTGAGGGTCCACCCAAGCCCAACCCAACCTCAACAGAAACGAAACTACAACCCAACCCAAACCAAATTCCAACCACCTGAGGTTTCCAACCTGAATTCCTCTATACTCAATGCTATCCCGACCTTCTCCGACCCGACCCAAATGCATGTGATTATTCGCAATCCGACCTAACCCGAACTGAATTTGCTCAACCCAAACCCAACCCGAGGACCCTACTTGCCCAAACTCGGGTTCGTTCAGTCGGGTTCGGGTTGACCCGAACTCAAGTTGCATCCTGACTCAAAATGTAAGTTTGATAAGGCAGCAGACAAGAAACCTAGAAAATCATGATTTTGACAAGAAAACAGCCATCATCATCTACGTCTTATCCAAACTAATTGGGTCGGCAAGAAAACAACCAAACAAAAAAAATGTTAAATCGTGAACTTCCAATTTCATGAATTAATGAATTGGCTAATTCACAAAGCAACCAATTTATGCATCCAAACAGCCCCTACGGAATTCACTGTTAGAAATTCTATTCTAGTCTAGCCCATGAACTTCAAATCCTGTAAAATTACAAGATTTCGAAATGAAAAGGTGGGATTCTAATTAAAAAACTGTAAAATCCAAAAATCAAAGGGCGTGAATAAATATAAAATAAAAAACATGAATTGGAGAAGGAGAGAATGATAGAAATGAAAGAAGGGACAGAAAGATGAGAGGAGGTATATACCTTTCAAATCAACGGTAGATTTACTGGTTTGGCGCCAAAGAGGAGAGAAAAACCCTAGCTTTGATGCTAGACTGGGGACTGTGTACGAGAGAGACGGCGCGCGCGCGAAAAGAAGAGATTGCTGAGTTTAGGGTTGCCAATGGATCGGGTTCGGGCCGTCAGCTCAACCCGACCCATTTACTAAACGGCTGGCAGTTAGGGTTGTAAATGTCGGATTTGGGGTGGGTTTAGCCAAAACCGGACCTGCCCATTTACTAAAAGGGTGGTCTGGGTCCAAATTTTAGTCCCAGACCCTTTTACTAAATAGGCAGGTCTGCCTCAGGTCTGAGTCAACTCCATCCGACAAATGAGTCTTAATAAAGGAAGATCCACCAAGACCATTTTATAAATGGATAGGGCCTAATGGGTCTAGGTCTAAATTTGGTATACAAGTATTTTTATCGGGTTTAAAGTTGGATCTCGACAGATCTAAGCTTGGATGGATCCCTTGCAACATAGACCAAACCTGCCCATTTCCTAAATAAGTCCGGTTCAGTTCGGTTCGCATCGGGTCAAGTCGGGTCAGGTCAGGCCTAATATAAAGGAAACCAAAACCAAATCCGTTTAGCAACTGGATTTGTTCTTGGACCCAAACTTGTACCATTTAATAAATAGTTTGAGTCTGGTACCCCATAGGTACACTGACCCATTTACAGCCGTACCGACAATGCCCATATCTACTGAGAGCGGATTGCATGTGCCCGGCTCAGTAATATACCGTGTGCGCGGGGATGTGTGGGGCCCATAGAGAGGACTGTGACAAATCCACTCTGTCCATATGTTTTTATAGATCACAATAGAATAGGAACCTAAAAATCAGGAATTTCCCAAACTTCTGTGGGCCACACCACATGAAACAGTGGTGATTGAACGCCCGGGGGTAGCAGAAGTTTTGTATCAGGAAGATATTTTTTCCTACAGTTTAACTTAGTGTTAATAACCATATGAATGGTTTGGATGGCATATAAACATCATATTAAGCTCTAGGAAGGTTTCAACGGTGTACCTCTCCGTTCCCACTGTTTCGTTTGTAGTGGCCCACCTAAGCTTTTAGATCTGCGTTAGTTTTATAATAATATCCTTTTGTGGTCTTTAAAAATAGATGAACAGAGTGGAATTGTCACATACATCTCTATGGGACCCACACAGCCCGGCACATGTATATCTTTGTGCCCGGGGACACATGCAATCTGCTCTCCATATATACATGGAGGCAGATTAGGTGCGGTTAGAGCTAGGCACGGTCGAGTAAACTTGGATGACTTAACTAGTCCAAACCGACTAGACTCAACTCGCGCCAACCCGCCAGCAGCAGATGGTCCAGGATCGAGTGTGTTGAATAGAATCCAAATCCAAATCGAGTCGAGTGCAGTCCATTACCAATTCGACTCGACTCAACTCGTAATCCGACTCAAAATGGAACCGACTCGATCCGTACTCAAGTCGACTTGATTAGGTAGTAAAAGTATTAAAAAAAAAAAAAAATCCTAACTCATTTTTTACTTTTACCTTACTTAGTACTTAGCTGCACCCAAACATTTGACCCCACCCAAACCCTAATCCATCTTCATCCTCTCCTCTCACTCCTGAGCTCACCGGCAACTGGACCTCCTCCCCCTCCTCTCACTCCCTCCCTCCTCCACCTCCTATCGTCCCACCATTCACTCGCTCGAGCTAGCCAGATAGGCAGCCAACCGGGACACCGGACGTCTCTCTTCGTCGCACCACCCACCCAGTCCGGATGCAGAACGTCTCTATTCGTCATCTCCGCTTGTCTTGACTCAAGCAACCCACCCAATCTTGACTAAAGCTTCAAAAGTACAGCCCGACCCTTTTTTGCCTCATTTTCTTATTATTCTTCAATAAATTTAGCGTTCTTTTTTTAATTTGGGGGGTTTTTTTTTTATGATTTGCATATGGTTTTGGATTCTTGAAAGTTGGAATGGGTGGGCAGGCAGGCCAGGTGCGAGATGGTTGTTGTGGGTCCGTCTAGGATGTGCCGGATGGTTGTTGGACCGTCCAAGCAGGCTTAGGTGCGGGCGTGCGGCTTGACTGGCTCAAGCTGAGTCATTTATAATTTAGAAACCCCTAAATAGGGTTGGAGATGAAAAGTGACTAAGGGCCCGACCAGCTCTGTCTGACTGGCTTAGGCTAAGTCATTTTATGATTTTTGTAAGTGACTAAGTGTCTGTTTGTGTTTGTGTGATATGATATGTTTTGATTTTTTTTTCTATCATTTGTTTTGCATTTTTTTTTTAAGTTTTCAAATATTTTTTAATTTCAGTCATAACTCGAATCAACTCAATTCCTGTAACCGGGTCGGACCAGATCATTCCCAACTCAATTCGGCTCGGGTAAGGGGTATTTGACTTGATTTAGAATCCGATCTGACTCAATTAAAACTCAATCCTTGGCTGAATAGGATTGAGTCAGCCCTAATTCATTCCGACTCAGACTCGATGCCCAGCTCTAGGTGCGGTCCTCGACTCATCCAAGATAGTGCGGCCCTTACTATTGAGCCACTGGGTGGGTGGTTGCATGACTGACAAAAAAAAACCAAAATACCAGAAAGAATCCGGATCCTCTGTTGAAACCGAGCAGGGAAACTCCTACCAGAAATTCTACTCCAAAAACGCTTTGACTGGAACTAGTCACACGTGGCGTGCGGATGACATCCATTCCGTCCAACTGGCGCACCCAAAAGATTGGGCTAATCCAATCAGTAGGTGGGCCACACCATGTGGTTGGGGAATGATATTGATAAAAAACAAAAAAAACTCTGAAAGATCCCATCAAATGGTCCATGAAATAGCGGCTAAAGAAAGCGGTCCATGTTGAAAAGGAAAGATGTGATCCAAGGGTTTAAATATTCCAATATGAGATTTTCTCTCTTTTTATCTTTTCGATACTTCAAATCGACAGTGACATCCATCTTAAACGTTGGATCATTGAAACATGACCCTGCAGAAATCCAACTGAAGAAAATGGCAGGCATTTATTGCACTTAAAAAATGAGGCATGCCCACTATTCAAGTGGCCCAGGGGCGGAGCCAGGATTTTCTCCCGGGGGGCTAAGAAGGTTTCAACGGTGGCGCCACTGTCTCTACTGTTTTTGTGGTGGGGTCCATTTAAGCTTTGAATCTACTCCATTCTTTGTTTCAAACCATAAAATGTTCTCTCCAAATGGTTGGATGGTGTGGGTACATCAGATACGTCGTGGTGGGCTCATAGAACCAGGTGACGTTACTTTGGTAATAAACCCGTCAGTAGCTTATCGGCATTCGGCATTTCCCTGGGGACATGGGGAAGTTGATCCCATCATGTTTGCGATCAATCCACACCGTCCATTTATTTTACCTTCTTATTTTCGGATGGGAGACAAAAAAAATGAGGCATATCCAAGACTTACACTAGTGGAAAAAGTGGGAAAAGAAATGCCCACCATCTTGGGTTCAACTTGATGTTTATATGCCATCCAAACTGTTTATAAGGTTATTTTTATTGGGATGAACTGAAAAAACAAAAACTTAGTCTAATACTGAATTTCTTTAGCCATATGAATGTTTCAATGGGAGTCGCTAAATCCCACTGTTTCCTCTCATCTAGCCCACTTAAGTTTTGGACCCTGCGTTTCAGATCGTGAGGAAGATAGTCATGAGTCAAAATCAGAAATGATAGGACGACCTTATTCATCTGATTCGCCAGCATCAAATCAATGATCAAATGATAATGCTAATGGGCCTCACTTGAATGTACAAACGTCCATTTATCGAGTCCGGATCCCTGTTGGCTGCATTCCCTGTACAAACGTCCATTTATCAGGAAGTGGATTGCGTGTGACCCCTGTGCCCGGAGCAGTGTGGGGTCCATAGAGATGTCTGTGACAAATCCACTCAGCCCATATGTTTTTTTAAAACCAAGATATGACAGGATTCGAAAAATCATGCAAATCCAAAACTCAGGTGGTCCATACCACAAGAAACAGTGGGTATTGAACACTTACGGCGACAAAAGTTTTGCATCAGGATGATATTTTTTTCATACAGTTTATCTGGTTGTTAATAATTCTATGAACGGTTTGGATGGCATTTAAACATCATGGTCAGCTACAGGAAAGTTTCAATGATGGATTGTGTTCCCACTGTGTTGTTGGTGTGGCTCACCTGAGTTTTGAATCTGCCTGCTTATTATAAACGTGTCCTATTTTTGTCTTTGAAAACAGATGGACGTAGTGGATTTGTCAAGGACATCTATGTGGACCCCACACAGCCCCGGGCACAGAGATACTTCTGTGCCCGGGGTCACAGGCAATCCACTCCCCATTTATCATAGGTTAGGATTCTCTTGTCAATCTGAGTTTTCGGACGTGTCCCAGTTACACTGGGTCCCGTGATTTGGAGGGACTGATGTGTATGCACGCCACGTGCACCGCAGCTGCGTGCATTTGCTTATAATGAATTCGTTTCTATCACTATTCTTCCTTATCTTGCCTCTCATACATCAAAACATCCACATTTTAATTATGCTCATCCACATAAAACTTTAGAGGCACATCTCCACTTCATCCACCCAGCTCTAATTCTAGGAACAACATCCTTTTTCAATCTCACCTCTCTTATGAATTATCTACGGGTGCTTAGGCAACCGTCTTAATTATTTCCCTCATTTACAACCTAAAAAAAAATACTTATTTAAACTCCTATTGTTATTAAAATTACATTTCATATATTTTGTTTCAGTTTGAACAAGTTTAAAACCTTTAGATTTGAAAGCATCCCTCCATAGTTATAGCTTTGTGTTTGCCCTTTCCAGTCTCTTCAACCAGAGCCGTCTTCTACAAACAAAACATACACCATGGGACCCCTTATTGTAAATGCCTTGTTAATTCATCAATAATCAATGCAAAAAGACACAGGATCAACGCCGACCCTAGTGTAAGGCTACATTAATTGGAAACTATCTCATCTCTCCAATAGTGTCCTAACATTTATTATCGTCGCTTCCTTGTACATTTCTTTAATCATGCTACTATATCCCCTTGAGACTCTCCCAACACCCACCAAATCCTCTTTAGGGATCCTCTCATATACTTTTTCTAAGTTAATAAAGACCATTTGGAGATCCTTCTTCCTTCCCCTGTATTTCTTCATCATCTATGTGGGAAAATAGCGACAGTGATTTACCTTCTTGGTGTAATTCCAATTTATTTTCTAATACATTGGTCTCACGGTTTAATCTTTGCTCCATCGTGCTCCCAAAGTCTCATAGTACGACTCATAAGTTTAATACCACAATAGTTAGTGTAGTTCTATATTTAATCCCATGCTCTGGTATATGTTGTAGATTCTCTACAGTCCGTCCCATGTGCAACACGACAAACACTGTAAGATCCAACTTCTCTAGCTGGTGGCCTCTACCATGAATGTGCCCTGCCCATGAATCAGGCAGTCCGAAGGCCGCAATATATGAAATAGCGAGATAAAAATGTCCATACTACACTACCAGCCTCTTTAACATGCCGCGTCTAATGCGTCTAATGTGTACTTGTTACTTTCAGGCCTCTTCAAATGTCATACTGCACTGCACAGTGATTCTGGTCTGGTGATGCTACATGGTGGAAGGAATGTCAACTTCCTCCTAGGAAGGCTGTAAGCTTCAAATATTGGGATGATTGCATGGATCATGAAGACAGAGAAGAATTGTGGATGGATACTGAGGTGAGCAAGGAATGGATAGATGTTTGAGAAACTAAAGGACAGAAAATTCATCTCTTACGAGATCCTGATGGACAGCCTTATCTGACACAAACTGAAATGAAGGTAAGAGAGTGAAATTGTGTCTTTATTACACTCCAGGCTCCATTCATTAAGACTTCAAGTGGACATAATCATGTGACATTTGCAAGACATATTCCTTACTGATGGAAATATTCATAATTGGAATATGAAGGATTCTCTGTTTTCTCAATGGCGTTTCCGCTCAAAAGAAAGTTTACCATGGAAAACTAAACAAAACGACATAATCTAGGGACCAATCATCTACATGTTGCAGCCATTCTTTTTTACTTTCTTACTGATGATTGGTTAGGCTAGCCAGCATCTGTTAGTATGGATTCAGTAAAGTAAACATTTAGATTTCCATCATTTGTTGTGAAAGATATTACAAGACCCTAACATGAATTAATTATGCTGAAACATCTGAAAGGAACTCAATTTCATACCTATGTAGATCTATCTCATTCTCTGAATAATGGCACACAGATTTTTCAGCCTTCAAACTCTACATGTGGCACACATTGGCAAGATATGGAGCATTGATCAGGTGGGCCTTATCATGGTGGGTTCATAGCTAAAAATCACTGGTCAGATGATCCTAAACCAGTCAGCAGCCCAAAAATGGGCAGACAAGTGATAGTAGTAAAGCTGAGTAATGATACAAATTCAACGGGCAATAGTCTCTTCTGTTTGCAGCTGAGTAATGATACAAATTCAAGGGGCAATAGTCTCTTCTGTTTGCAGGGTAAGGATCATCAGAGCAATATTATTTTGAATTATAGGGTCCAGCTGATGAATAGTCCAGATCTTGCACAAGTTATTGACTACAATGATTTTTTGGGTTTCATATGCTGAACTTTGTCAATTACGGATGCAGAATGTTTTCCCATTCTTTTTATGTTTAAAATGGCATTGGATTCCTTAGGCAG